>PVIH01006812.1:0-43158 GCA_004025045.1 Sigmodon hispidus | reverse complement strand
TCAGTGCACCACATTATAATCAAGCCACAAAACATACAGAACAAAGAAAAAATCTTAAGAGCTGCAAAAGAAAAGGGCCAAATCACATATAAAGGCAGACCCATCAGAATAACACCTGACTATTCAATGGAAACGATGAAAGCTAGAAGGGCTTGGTCAGAAGTTATACAGACGCTAAAAGAGCATGGCTGCCAAACTAGAATACTATATCCTGCAAAATTATCAATCACCATAGATGGAGTAACAAGGTATTTCAGGACTAAGTCAGACTGAAAGAATATCTATTTACCAATCCAGCACTACAGAGAGTATTAGAGGGAAAACTCCAACCTAAGGACCCCAGATACACCCACGAAATCACAAACAATCAATAATTCCACAGAAGAATACCCTAGAGAAAGGAAATACAAACAATTTACCACCAAAAATGGCAGGAAATATGAATCAATGGTCATTAATTTCCCTTAATATCAATGGTCTCAACTCTCGTATAAAACATTACACACTAACAAGATGGATATAACAATGGAAGCCATCCTTCTGTTGCCTACAAGAAACACACCTCAACCGCAAAGACAGACACAGGCTTAGAATAAAGGGTTGGGAAAAGATTTTCCAGTAAAACGGTCCTAAGAAACAAGCAGGGGTTGCAATCCTAATATCTAACAAAGTAGACTTTAAGCTAAAAGCAATTAAAAGGGACCAAGATGGTCACTACTTATGCATCACAGGAAAAATTGGTCAAGAGGAGATTTCAATCTTAAATATTTATGCCCCTAACATAAGGACACCTACTTATGTAAAAGAAACACTGCTAAAGCTCGAATCCCACATCAATTCTTACACCCTAATAGTGGGAGACTTCAATACCCCACTTTCAACCCTGGATAGATCAACCAGACAGAGCCTCAACAGAGAAATAAGGAGTCTAAATGAGGTTATGATGCAAATGGATTTAATAGATATCTACAGAAGCTTCCATCCAAATGCAAAGGAATATACATATTTCTCAGCTCCTCATGGAACTTTCTCCAAAATTGACCACATAATTGGTCATAAAGCAAATATCAGCAGATACAAAAAAATGGAAATAATCCCTTGTAACTTATCGGACCACCAGGGCCTAAAGTTAGAGTTCAACAACATCAAAACCCAAAGAAAGCCTACCAACTCATGGAAACTAAACATCACTCAGCTGAACCATCTCTGGGTTAAGGAAGAAATGAAGAAAGAAATCCAAGTCTTTCTAGAATTTAATGAAAACGAATCCACAACGTATCCAAACTTGTGGGTCACAATAAAAGCAGTCTTAATAGGAAAAGTCATAGCGCTAGGTGCCTATATGAAAAACCTAGAGAAATCCCACACTAGAGACCTAACAGCTCAGCTGAAAGCCTTAGAACAATTAGAAGCGAACTCATCTAGAAGGAGTAGATGGCAGGAAATAATCACACTTAGAGCTGAAATCAATACAATTGAAATAAAAAGAACAATACAAAGAATCAATGAATCTAAGAGTTGGTTCTTTGAGAAAGTTAACAAGATAGATAAGCCCTTAGGCAAACTAATCAAAAAACACAGAGAGAGTGTTCAAATCAACAAAATTAGAAATGAAAAGTGGGACATAACAATAGACCCCCAGGAAATACAGAGAATTATGAGATCATATTTTCAAAATCTGCATTCCACAAAAATGGAAAACCTAGAAGAAATGGACAGCTTTCTGGACAGGTACCATCTACCAAAATTAAATGAAGATCAGATTAATTACTTAAACAGGCCTATAACCATTAAGGAAATTGAAGCTGTCATTAAAAACCTCCCGAAAAATAAAAGCTCTGGTCCAGATGGTTTTAGTGCCGAATTCTACCAGACATTCAAAGAAGAATTACTACCGTTACTCCTCAAACTATTTCACACAGTAGAAACTGAAGGAATATTGCCAAATTCCTTTTATGAAGCCACAATCACCCTAATACCCAAGCCACTCAAAGACACAACAAATAAGAAGAATTGCAGACCAATTTCCCTCATGAATATTGATGCGAAAATTCTCAACAAAATTTTGTCAAACCATATACAACAATGTATAAAAGATATCATCCACCACAAGCAAGTAGGCTTCATCCTAGAAATGCAGGGCTGGTTTAACATATGAAAAACTGTAAATGTTATCCATCATATAAACAAACTAAAGGAACAAAATCACATGATCATATCCTTAGATTCGGAAAAAGCCTTTGACAAAATCCAACACACCTTTATGATTAAAGCCCTGGAGAGATCAGGAATACAGGGAGAATGCCTAAATATATTAAAAGCGATTTACAAGAAGCCGACAGCCAGTATCAAACTTAATGGAGAAAAACTCAAAGCAATCCCACTAAAGTCAGGAACTAGACAAGGATGACTTCTCTCCCCTTATCTATTCAATATAGTTCTCAAAGTTTTAGCAAAAGCAATAAGGGAACGAAAAGAGATTAAGGGGGTACAAATTAGAAAAGAAGAAGTGAGGCTATCTTTATTTGCAGATGATATGATTGTATGCATAAGTGACCCTCAAATTCTTCCAAGGAACTGCTACAGCTGATAAACACCTTCAGCAATGTAGCAGGATACGAGATTAACTCAAAGAAATCAGTAGCCCTTCTATACACTAAAGATAGAAGAGCTGAAAAAGAAATAAGGGAAACATTACCCTTCATAATAGCTGCAAATAGTATTAAATACCTTGGAGTAACTATAACCAAAGAAGTAGCAGACTTATTTGACAAAAATTTTAAATCACTGAAGAAAGAAATTGAAGAGGATATCAAAAATGGAAAGCTCTCCCATGTTCCTGAATTGGTAGGATCAACATAGTAAAAATGGCAATTCTACCAAAGGCAATCTACAGATTCAATGCACTGTCCATCAAAACCCCAACACAATATTTTTTGGACCTTGAAAGAACAATACTCAACTTCATTTGGAATAATAGGGAATCCAGTATTGCAAAACAATTTTGATCAACCAAAGAACCTCAGGAGACATCACCATCCCAGACTTCAAGTTATACTATAGAGCTACAGTAATAAAAACTGCCTGGTACTGGCATAAAAACACACTTGTAGATTAATGGAATCAAGCTGAAGATCCAAGCATTTACTCAAAAACCTATGAACACCTGATCTTCGACAAAGGTTTAAAAATATTCAATGGAAAAAAAGATAGTATCTTTAACAAATGGTTTTGGCATAGCTGCATGGTAGTGTGTAGAAAAATGCAAATAGATCCAAGCCTGTCACCCCACACAAAACTCAAATCCAAGTGGATCAAAGACCTCAACAAAAACCCAGCCACTCTGAACTTGATAGAAAAGAAAGTGGGAAATACCCTCCAACAAATTGGCACAGGTGACTACTTTCTAAATAGAACTCCATTGGCACAGACACTAAGAACAACAATCAATAAATGGGAACTCCTGAAACTGAGAAGCTTATGTAAAGCCAAGGAAACAGTCAATAGGACAAAACGACAGCCTACAGAATGGGAAAAGTTTTTCACCAACCCTAAGAGTGATAGAGGACTGATCTTTAAAATATATAGAGAACTCAAGAAACTAGAGCCCAAAACCTTGAAAAACCCAATCAAAAAATGGGATTTACAACTAAAAAGGGAATTCTCAGTAGAAGAATTACGAATGGCTGAAAGGCACTTGAAAAAAGTACTCAGTATCTTTAGCCATCAGAGAAATGCAAATCAAAACAACTTTGAGATACCACCTGACATCCTGTCAGATTGGCTAAGATAAAAGACACAGATGACAGCCTATGCTGGAGAGGTTGTGGAGCAAGGGGAACACTCCTCCATTGTTAGTGGGAATGAAAACTTGTTCAGCCACTCTGGAATGTAGTATGCCAGTTTCTCTGAAAACTAGAAATCAATCTCTCAAAGGATCCAGCAATACCACTTCTTGTCATATACCCTAAAGATCCACATTCACACTCCAAAGGCATTAACCGAACCCTGTTCATAGCAGCATTATTCACAATACCAAGAACCTGGAAACAACCTAGATGCCCCTCAACTGAAGAATGGATTAACAAACTGTGGTACATCTACACAATGGAATACTACTCAGCAGTAAGAAAAAATTATATCCTAAAATTTGCAGGTAATTGGATGGATTTGGAGACTATCCTCCCGAGTGAGGTATCACAAACCCAGAAAGATAAGCCGGGGATGTACTCACTTATTAGTGGACTCTAAACAAAAAAGCTAAAAGCAAAACATGTCCAAGCTGCAAACCACAGCTACTGAACAGCTTGGGATCTGAAATACCTTGGATCTCACTTCCTCCAAAGGTACACCTGACCCAGTCTTGATGTTGGGGTGAGGAAACTGGATCTGCCAGGAGTGGATGCTGAACTAAGCCATATTGGGAGTTTGAGACCTCCTGCCCTTGTTGGGGAGGAGATAAAGAGATGTGGAG
The DNA here is from genome assembly GCA_004025045.1 of Sigmodon hispidus. NCBI lineage: Eukaryota > Metazoa > Chordata > Mammalia > Rodentia > Cricetidae > Sigmodon > Sigmodon hispidus. The sequence continues at coordinate 38,684 of PVIH01006812.1, read as the reverse complement.
AAGAGAGAGTCACTGGAAGGTGTGGGAGGGGGAAGGGAGCTTGACCAATTATATACACGGATAAAAAAATACGACTTTATTCATAAAAAATAAATTATTAAAAAAAACCTCACAAAAGGTTGATGACATGCCTATGATGGAGAGAATGTTAAGTTATATAATTCTCCAGAATTCTGACTTAAAACTGGTTTTCAGATGCAGCTGTTTCAGCAGCTTGGTGTATAGTATTTCTTTTTCTAAAATGCTCTTCCCAAGGAGGACCAGTGTTCCATCCTTCTGTAGATCAAGTGCTCAGAAGTCCCTTTTTTAGTCTGATCAGCTCCTCCTGTATGAGAAATATAATCACAAGTGAGTGTGCGAATAGAGGGTAAGGGAGGGAGGAGAAATGGAAGTGAACATCCCATTGTGCTTAGGAAAATAAGTGAATATTCAAGTAGGTGAGGCAAGGATAATGGATGCTCTTCAGTGACTGCTTGGATGTGGTAATGATGGAAGTGGGATCCTAGGACTGTGATGGGTAGAGGCCCTCTGGCATATCTATACTGGAGGATCCAGGAGGAAGGAACTGTTTTAGAAAGAAGCAGGAACGGTTTTAGCTAAAGCAGAAGCTGGTAGTTATAGAGACATTATTGTCAGGCACTGAATATATTATCTTGCCCAATTCTCTATGGTATATGGTTACTCTTATCGTCATTTATTCTAACTATAGAATGTGAGGCTCCATTGGGAGTTTAATTATGCTCCAGTAAGTAAATGAGCATCATGAATGGGCTTTTTTGTAAATGAGATAAGAGTGGGTATGAAACTGAGAAGACTGATAACTGAATTTGATGAGGTGCATGATGTAAAATCACCAAATAATAAATAAAAATGTTTAAAAAGAATGTGACACTCCAAGCAAATTAATCAGATTTTCCAAAACTGCAGGACTAGCAAGGATAAACCCCCAGCTTAGTTCTATCTGATACTGTTTACAGGAACTGAGTGACGTTGGCTCTGTCACTGGATTTCATTGTAAGACTCAATTCTGCTGATATATATATATATGGAAGTTTAGAAGGTATGAAAACCAGATGAGCTTTGTATAATGAACAGCATTTGAATATACTGCTCATTTTAGTACTTTGGAATTTTTAGGGTAAGAAATTCATCTATAACTTAACTGGAATCTTTTTTGCAATATACTTAATCTCTCATTTTCTCTGAGACCCATAGAAATCTGAATAATGTATTTCAATGGTGCCAGACTAACTACTACATAATGGATTCAGTCTGGGTTCTGTCCAGACTGGGTTCTGTGAATGCCTATCCTGCTCCCATGTTGCCTGGAAGCTGTATGGTACAGTATGCTAAAATTCTTATGACATATTCTAAAACTGGCATTCATTGTAGTTTTCAATTGTCATTTCAGTAAAGGTAAGAATATTTTCAGAAGGAAAAGAAGTAAAGAAAAAAGGGGGTCCTTGAGATCCATGGGGAAGAGGGAGTTCTATTAGAGGATGTGATAGAAATGTCCCTATGCAGAGACCGGCAGAGAAGTCACATTGTTAACACACTGTCAGGTGTGATGGGTGACCACAGGTGGGGAGCAGAAAGCTGAGGCAATTTTCATAAATATTTTATTCCCAGCAAGCACAATGACCTTTCCTTCAAGCCAAGTCCTTTATAAACATACAAATAGGCAATCATTTCCTATGAAATTGCCTATTGACTCAAGGGGCGGTTGAAAATACTGCTTAGGATTTTTTTCCAATTTAAACTATAAACATAAATCTTGGTTAGAAAATGAAATTTGAATCCCTCTTTTCTCCCCTTTCTTTCTTTCTTTCATCCTTTCCTTCCTATTTCCCCTCCCTCCAGCTTTATCTACCTTTTATGTTGATTTGTACACACTTAGTCTTCTAAACATCTTCCCCTTAAAATAGAATGCAAGCTGGAACTGTTGGCTCACATCGGTAACTTTAGCACTCAAGAGGGTGATGCAGGAAGATTGCTTCAGGTTTAAAAGAAACATATGTTTCATAGTTATAGGACAACCTGACCTCCAGAATGAGACATTGTCTTACCCTCCAAATAGAAGCCACAAAACAAATATGTGCAAAACATATCAGTACATTTCAATAAGTTGCTGCAATAATTCTGACAGCAATCACGAACAAGAATCAAATGTGTTCACGTCTCAAGTCTATTCCGCCATCTCCTCTCTCAGTTACAGCACCTCCTTCCCCATGAGTGACTGTTTATGACCTGGCTGGCTACTCTTCCTTTCTCTTTTTTTCTGTTGTTTTACTACCATAGGTTGGGACTCACATGAGAGCATTTCTGTTTGGCCTTACTGGCTTTGTGTCCGCCATGTGTGTGATGATGTAACACACTGAGCATAGCTGACCATCATTCATTCTCCTTTCTCCAAAGAATGGTCTGATGCCAGAGGAAATGTTAGTGTTTATAGGCCATTAAAGTCTCAGCTAGTCACTTATGTTTCTTTATTTTTCATAAAATAAACATATAGAAATGTGAAAATCTCTTAGTTCACTTGTCAAAAGAAACTAAAGCCAAAACAAATGAAAAGCATCACTGAACATACTTGACTCCTGGGCCATGGTTTGCTGGTTCCTGCTGTACAGTAGTCTACCATGTGCATAATTACTAAATTGAAGCACATATTAACCACCCTCAATTTAATTTTCTTCATTAACAATATTTATAGTTATATATAATCATATAGAATTACCCATGTATATCTCTCTTAGATTGTAATAAATTCTTATTAATTACTTTGTATGGTTTCTGCAGATTCTGACTCTGATGCCCTGACTCTCTGAGTGCTTGTCTCTCTGCTCATTTTGTATTGGACCTTGTATTCAAATTTTATTGGAGAAATAATGTTTAGGGCAGAATAATTATTCTTCCTTCAAAGGACATTTCCTAGCATCTGGGCATCAGTAGAGAAGGTCACTCAAGTCAGTTTTGGGGTTTGCAATTCTGTGGATTTCCCAGAGAAGTTGACATTGTTCTGAAGTCTGTTTTAAGACTGGTCTTTTGCCACTCACTATGCTGGACTACTGGAATCTTGGGCTCAAATGGATCTAGTTTACATAATAGTTCCAAGACTCTGGCAAGGGTTAGAACCTGAGAAGGCTGTCTGAAACATAACTCTGAATGCTGGTCCTGCTGTCAGGATGCCAGCCCCTACAGGGAGGTACATTCACCATCTCTCTGGAACTCATCTTGGTCTCAGTTATTGACCTACTAATTCGTACTTTCATGTTTTAAAAAAGTGACTTATGCATTTTTGCTGCATTTTAAATTTAGGGACTGAAATACCATTTATTTGTGTGTTGAGGTCAAATTGCAAATTGGCTTTTTACAGAAGAGTATTGTAAAACACTTGGAAAGTCAATTCTAATTGAAGTAAACATTCTGCCCAATACAGAATTCTGGAATCCTGAGCCATCTCCATCCCCACTGCCTAGTCTAGAAAACAGACAAATTATAGCTTTATTTTTATAAGTCAAGGTTGACTTTTATAGACATTTTAAAGTTAAATTTTAACTGCAGATACAATAGTGTATACCAGTTACTGTATTTTGTCTGTTGAACTTGTGGATTTCTTCCTTGTTTTGTTTATGATTTCAAGGCAAGAATTTGTCCTGTTAAGGTATTTACTCCACACTAATGAACATGAACATCACTTCATTTTGTTTTAGTCTCTTTTCTTATGGTATTAATCTACAAACTGAACCTGCTGAAAACAAAGGGATCCCAGAGATATCACAGGATTGAGAAGTGTCACAAGGCTCATTGAAAAGCACACTTTTCAGTTTTGAAAAAAATAATACCTGGAAATCAAACCTAACTTGATCCTCAAAGTGAGTATAAAAGACAAAGTGGGCTAAGGGGTCACTAGATATTTGTCTTTGCTATGAAAGAATGAAAATCATTGTATGTGTCAGATCAATAGCTTTGAATATCCTATTTATAATGATACTGTGATACAGGTATATTTTATAAGCATATTTATATATTTGCACATTTATTATATGTATACATCAGTGTTTGCAAAAACATTCATGTATTAAAAGACTAGACTACAGAAATTTTTCAGCCTCTAGAGTGAAATACCACAATGTATAAGTTTTCTTCATTTTTCCTTATTATGTTCTTTACATTAATTTTTCCCTTTATGTCACTCTGGGGGATCAATGGTCTTTGGCATATAAAGAGAGAACAGGAGGTGCAGGTTTCAGTCTCATATTTGAACCTTTAATAATCCAGACCAAACCAATTCCATGGCTTAAAGTGCCAATTTGCTGCTCCTCCTGGTGTTCACTGTGTGTGTTATGCAGCTATGTCAAGGGTTGGGAGATTGTGATGGAGAATTCTGCTGTGAAGCAGACATGAAACTTCAAGTTCACCCTTGCCATCCAAGTAAGCAGCAGATGTATTAAAAAGAAACAGGCCAGAAGTCAGAAACGCCCACATTGGAAGCTCCTGAATACAATGAGCCCAGAACTGTGCTGGACACGACTATTGCCTCAGCCTGGCACAGAGAAGGTCACTTTTCATTTGTGGAGTCCAGTGCAGACCATAGCCTGTGTTCTGTGCTCAGTTCTGTGCCCTACTATTCCCAGACCAGAAACTTCCATGGACTTGTTTCCTCATCTTAAAAATGGGGATGAGTCTTGCCTTAAGGGACTACATTTTAGAGTTAGGCCGTGGGGGGTCTGACTCAAGTAAGTAAAGGGTAAATGCAATGACTGTTTCCATAACTGTTATTATTTAGACTCAAGGACCAGAAACTGCATGAAGAAAATAAGACCATAGGTATGTTACAGTTTGAATCTTAAATGGTCCCATAGGCTCATGTTTTGAATGCATGCTCGCTAACTGTGAGTACTATTTTGGAGGCTCTGGAATCTTTAAGAGGTGAAGCCCAGATCACTGGAAGCAGGTTGCTAAGGATGCTATAACAGGATGTGCCCTCACAGGTAATATTTAGACCCTGTTTTCTGTTGTACTCTCTGCTTTCTGGTTAACCATGGCATGAGCAGCCTCTACCAAATGCTCCTACAACCATAATCAAAGCAGCATCACCATGCCTTGCCCATCAGGATGGGTAGAATCCCCTAAAACCATAAGCCTAAATGACTCTTTTCTCTCTGCCTTCCTATCTCCTATCCACTTCCTGTTCTATTTTTCCTGTTCATCGCTTTATACCACTGTGCTCTGTCTTCCTTTCCTCAAAAGACCTTACCCATGGCCTCATAATTGTCTGACCTCCATGGTATTCCAAATCAAAGGTAATATCTACAATGACAGAAAACATGTGACATTTGTATTTCTAGGTCTGGTTTTATTATTTATTTAAAAACTTTGATTATTTATATTAAAGATATAGCTCATATATGGCTATATTTCATAAATGTTGATTACCAGGAAACATAATTTTCTCTACTAAAGTGGCCTTTGTAAACATCCACTGCAGAGTGAACACACACTCTTAGATTTGGAGGGGTGTTGCCATCTTCTTGGAGACCCAGATCTTCAACTACTATTGATTGTTTTTCCAGGGTAAGACTCAGAGATATGCTGGACTGATTATGCCTTTCTCTCGAGTTTTGGGATTTGACATGAGGGAAAGCCACCAGCAATTTCTGTGTAAGGATGGAAACAGTAGACTTTGGTCAGACCTCCTGTCAGAGGGAGAAATAATAGTGACCCTGAAAGGTGATCAGTGGAAGAGCACACATCCGAGAATGTACGAGTAGAACACATTGTAGAGGGAGGAGGGCAGGGAAGACGGAGGGAAAGAAAAGGAAGAACAGAGACAACGTTGGGAAGGGAGGGAAGGGGAGTTGAATCTGCGAGGAGGTGGAGGTAAAAATAATCAGCATTTATTGAAAATACTAATAAAAACCCCAGGAAGTTTTATGAGAACCACACCAAGGTATTTCTCAGTCCTCTGGGTCTAATTTTGGGTGACTTCTGCAAGCTAGACCCATTCTTTGCAAAATGGAGAGTCCCTACACTTATGTCACCTGAGGATTTTAGACTCACACTTCCTTACATTGCACCCCTAAACATGAACACTTTATGTACAAATCTTACATGTTTAAAAATTTATGCATGCAATTCTCTTCCAAGCCAGATCTTATAATAGTCAGTGACAGAACTTAGATTTGGATGGGTGTTATATCTTAGACAAACTCAGAGTAACTTTATAATTTCAGATGTTTATAGAGTGGCAGCCAGGCTGAGGTCTGAGCACTAGACTGAAATTTGGTGCTGAATACAGTCACTCTTTCCCCCTCTATTTCTCTCTAACCCTCTCCATTTTCCCACTCCCCTGCACACACATGCACACACACATATACACACCCCACACTATACACCACACATATATTCATGAACACATACACACAGATATGCCAATATTAACCATTCTGTCTAGTTACCACCTATACAACTGCTTTTGAATCACTCATTTATCTGTACATAATACTTTATTTATGTTCCTATAAATAATTTTATAAAATTCAATGGTTTTTATTTGAGTGGAATCCTTCTTTAATTTGTCATTAGTGCCCTATGTGAGATAAATAGATGTTTTATCATGTCTCCCAGGAAACACCAAAATATGTAGCAATAGAGTCAAAGATGTGCTGTAGAGGAGCAACCACATTATCTTTATAATGAGTGATAAGACATGCAGCTGAGACTGATCTGAGGTTAACTTGTCTATGGGGGCAATCATAGTATGTCTATCTCTCTCCATGTTTTATGGTATGGAGTACCTTCATGATGTAATGGCAGTTGCATGGTTCCTAGTATGATAATGAGACATGGAACCAAAACCAAACCATGCCACACAAGTATAGGAACACTCCCCACAGTGACTGGTAGATTAAGAAATATGTTGCAATCTCTAAAATTAAATGTATAGGACAAGATCATAAGCAGGTTGTGTTAACAGATAAATGTGTTCCCCTTTGCTCACCCTGTAAAGAACTTTCTTGCATAAGTGAGTGTGGTAGTTTGAATAGCTATGGCTTCCATAAATGCATTTGGATGCTTGGCCCATAATGAATATTGTTAGTAGGAGGTATGGCCTCATTGGAGGGAGTGTGTTCGTGGGGGCAGGCATTGAGGTCTTATATGCTCAATATAGGTCCAGTGTAATAAGCAGTCTCCTGCTGCTTGTGGATCAAGATGTAGAACTTATCATATCCAACACAATATTTGCTTGCATGCTGCCATGCCTCTTGCTATGATGATGATGATGGACTAAACCTCTGAAACTATAAGCCACCCTCAATTAAATGTTTTCCTTTATAAGAATTTCTGTGGTCACAGTGTCTCTTCACAGCAATAGTAACCTAACTAAGAAGTTAGTACTAGGGACTTGGGTAGTGCTGTGATAGGCCTGACCACGGGTTTGCTTGGAAGGCTGTAGATTTTGGGACTTAGAATTAGGAAGACAGTAGGATGATTTAAGTGGGGTTTAACCAGCCATAGTAGTAGGGACATGAAAGACAATGGTGATTTGGAACTGTTGGGGCCTGGCTCAAGAGGTCTCAGAAGAGAAAACTTTTAGTATGTGGGCTAGAGACTGTTCTTGGGATATTTTGGCTAAGAATGTGGCTGACTTTTGCCATTGTCTGAAAAGCCTGCCTGAGGCAGGAGGAAGAAGTTTTGGATTATTGCATTGGCAGAGGAAATCTCAAAACAGCCTAGTATAAACTCTGTTGTGTGGTTACAAATGTTCATTCTTATTAAGATTTATAATGGAAAGGAGCAAGCTGAACAAGTATACATACAAAGTGTACCAATTAAGGAGAAAAGGAGCACCAGGAAGTAGAATGGAGCTAAATCCTGTTCAAGGAGATAAGCAGATTAAAGAGCCTAGCTTTAGATGAAATACAGAGTAGTGACCTCAAGCTCAGATCCCACCTATATCACCTTCTAACTTGTGAGAAGGAATTAAACAAAAGCTTAGAGATGGATGTGGTGGTACACACCTTTAATCTCAGTGCACAGAAGGCAGAAGGCAAAACTGGGTGAATCTGTAAATTCAAGGCCAGCCTGGTGTACAGAGCTAGTTCCAGAACAGCCACATTTAGGCAGGGAAGCAAACTGTTGCACAAATTCTATCATAATAAAAACTCAGAGTCAGATATTGAGGAAAAATATCATACAGATAAGGAAACAAACCATAGCCACTTCTCACCCAGCCAGCTCCTCAGGCCTATATCCATAAATCCTCTGACTCCAAGCCTCTCCCTCCTCAGTCAACAAGGGAAGTGGTAGGCCAAGGAAAAAAGGCCCACCTCCTCCAGCCTTATTCTACTGGCTTGTGTTACCACAACCAGCATCGTTAGGCCTTAAACAGAGATTCAGATGGACCTTTGCCTCCTGATGGATGGGATTAAAAGTGTGGGTCACCACTCCCTAACCTTCACACCTTGGCTCTGTTCTCTGATATTCTAGTCTATTTTATTAAATCTATAGTATGTCATCAAAGAAAACCAACAGTTGTCAGCATTGGTCACATGGTTCTGGCTTTAGAATCAAGGATAGAAAAAAGAGGTTATGAAATCTTTCTCTAGGACTAAGAAAAGCCACTGAGGCCAGGCATGTGTCAGTGTTGTCCTTGAATAGAGACCTAGACAAGTCATTGCATGAATCTGTTACTGTGAAGCCTGGGTTGCCTCGGAGACACCAACATGTTAGAGATTCGAGAGACATGGGATAAATGCTGAGGAAAGCTGTTGACAGGGAATAGAACCAGCCCAAGAGAAAAAATGTGTTGTCGTTAACAAAGATGAAAGGAGTTGGAAACCTGAAGAGAGCTTTACACCAGAGATGTAGATAAAGATGAGAATGAGAGGAGATGAAGACATAGAGTTTGAAGTTTGCTCAGCTGGTTTATAATCTTGCTTTGGTCCAGTATTTCCTCACTATGCTGCCTTCTCAAGACTTTGGAATGGTAATGTATATCATGTGACATTATATATTGGAAGTATGTGATCATATCTATGGGATTATAGTTAACAGAATGCATGAATCTCAGCAGAGACTTTAAGCTTTGGACTTTTAAATGTTGAGAGTGTGATACTATGGTTACTTTTGAAGTTGGACTGAATGAATTTTGCATTATGTTATGGCTCCAAGCCTTTGGGGGCCAGGGACTGAATGAAATGTGATGATTTGAATAGGTATGGCCCCAATAGACTCATGTGTCTGAATTTTCCATTCATAGTGCCTGATCAAAAGAAGATGTGGCCTTGCTGGAGTAGTTATGGCCTTTTTGGAGAAGTGTGTCACTGGGGGCTGGCTTTGAAGTCTTATATACTCAAGCTATGCCCACTGTGGTACACACTCTCCTTCTGCTGCCTGTGGATCAAGATGTACAACTCTCAGCTTCTTCTCCAGCACCACGTCAGCCTGTATGCTGCCATGACTTTTCTTCATGATGATGATGGAATAAACCTGTGAACTAAAGTGAGCTTCCATAAGATATATTTTTTAAAAGAGTTGCTGTGGTCATGGTGTCTCTTCATAGCAATCAAAACCCTAAGTGAGACAGGGAGGAATGATAAGAAAAAGATATTCAGATACTATCCTCCAAATCGGTCGGTGATTTGGCAGGCATGGTGAAAAGCAGGATGCCTATTTTACTTTTTGTTGCTGTGATAAACACCATAACCAAAAACAGCTTGGAGGGGGTTATTTTACCTTACAGTCTAACATGAAGGGAGATTATAACATAAACTTTAGTGTTCTTTCATATGTTTAAGATGAAGGCTGCATAATATAAAGAAAATAAGTCCCAATGGACTGCTCATACAAGTACCAGTGACAATTCCTCATTCTTGATTGAGGTTCCCAAGAATATAAGTAATCGGCAGACAATAAAGAATAGCAGGAATTACTAAGGAAACTGAGCATGTGAGAGACAGTGTTCAATGTCCAGTTCACTGAACTGGCTAAGACTGTCTTCTTAGGAGGGTTAGAAGAAAGGTTAAGTCAGCAGGAATCCTGAGAATGGTACATAGCTTTACTGGCTTTGCTGAGCCCCATGGGAAGAATGGGAACTTCATGAAATAGAAGATATGGGCAGATCTTGATGACTTAGACCAATACTAAGAGAGTCTGGGAGAAAGGTGAAAAAGTCAAATGAATCTCTCCAGGTTGCTCAAGGCAAATGTGGCAAGGTTTGTGCCAAGGTAGAGTTTTGGAGTGTGTATGTGTGTGTGTGTGTGTGTGTGTGTGTGTGTGTGAATAATTGTCAAGGAGACAAATTCAGTACTTGGCTTCTAGATGGTTTTAAAGCCTATGGAAAGTTCATCAAAGGACTGAAAGGAGTAACTGGCATAGCAGCACAGAAAAAGAAGATTAAGACTGTCCCAAAGGTGGGCAGTTATCTCTTAGGGTTATGTTGTATATACTACTCCACTGTAAGAAAACATTCTGGGTGTGGAAATTGCTCAGGGATCTTTCAGTAGCCAGGTGAGACCAACAGAAAGCTTTCAGCTATGGTTCTTATCTAGAGCCTATCAGATTTTTGGATCGAGCTCAAATGGTAGACATTGCAGACAGAAACATGATCTTATTCCTTAATGTTCCTGAGGTAGGTCAGAAGCTCATATTGGACGGAGCCCTGTGAATCATGTAGATGTGACATGGCTTCACAGTAGTGCCCCAGCATGAGGAGGTCAGATGACTGTGTATTATAGAAGCTAGCTGGAACAGCCTTGGCACCACTGTACCCAACATTGTTGGTTTGACTTGGTAATTGGTATAAGTGATAGTATCTTTTCATGCTGCATTGGATCTTTCTAATGTTTCTCTTTTAGCATTCAATTATTGTTCCAAGACCAGTTGGCATTTGTAGTGGGATTGTATTCTGTTCCATTGTAAATTATTGTCTTGCCTACTGGTTTAATAAAAATGCTGATTGGCTGAAGGCAGACAGGAAGTGTAGGCAGGGCTGTCAGACTACGAAAACTCTGGAAACATCTCAGAGCAGGGCAGAGATGCCACAGAGATGCCAGGGAACACGGAGGAAAGAAGTTGAAATGCTGCTGATTAAAGGTATAGAGCCACATGGCTGAACAAGAGTCATGAGCTGAGTTCAGATGAAGGAATTAACAAGTTATATGCCTGGGCCCTAGGTCAATCAGTGTAAAATGAATATAAACTTTTGTGTATTTCTTTGGGGCAAAGTGACAGTGGTGCTGTGAGTCGGTTTGAATCTTGAGGTTAGACCCAGAAGTCTGGGCCAGAAACCAAATACAACAGGCATTGGCTTGAAATGGGCAGCAGTAGGCCTTCAGACATCCTTCACATACCCTGAAAATGTTCATAATATGATGTTAACAACTGAGCATCTTACAGATTTAGAAGAGTGTATGGAAAAACAAAATACTCTTCATGGGTAGAAAAAGACATACTCACAAACAATATGTTTATTAAATCATATTTCATGATTAAACTACCTTCATATGAAATGTGTCTAAGAGGGCTTGTGAGGTCCCTAATTTATAAAGGTTACTTCCATTGCTGTTGATTTTATTCCAGCATTAGGTGGCAAGTACCTGTTTTTGAAGACAACACATTTCAATTTCAGGTCCTGAAGATTTAATGCTGGTTTAAGATGGATGATTCTTCCTTGTTGCTGGATTTCACAGTGCTGGAAGGCATTATTCAGGGTGATGGACACAAATTGTTGTTCACAATGCTGCTCATCTGTGAACACTACAAGCATATTATTATAAGCATACCAAGTGAGATGTGCCTACTGGTGCAATAGTGGAACAACTGTGATTGAAAGCCAAGCAACTGCTTACTGATTGAATTAAGTCCACTCTAAGAAAGATTCATGTTCATACTATAAGCCAGGGCAAAATTCCATGGCAAGGAACTCATAGGCTCCAATAGGAAAGCAAGTGCTATCATTTTGTTAAATGGAGATGTTATGACTGTCAAATAGCCTTCTACACATTTGTGTTCATGACCATGACATACTGTTGTCTTCTGCCTCATCAAGAGGCTGCAGGTGCTAAAAAAGGTTCTTAACTGTTTAAATTTTGGGAACAGGTGACTGTTTCTATGATATAGTTGCCAAATCTTCTATCATAAGTGAAATAAAATAATTATACGTGTATATTATGCCTACCAAGACTTGGAGGATATCTTGGGAGAGGGAACAGAAAGACATCCGAGCTATAAAGAAGGGTAGAATGTTGTGTAGCTATTTTCGGAGTTCTAAAATATTCCCTCTGGGGAACTCAGAAAGCAATGACATGTTTGAGACTCAAAACACTCTCAAAACTTAGAAGTCTCAGATAACCATAAGTTTCACTATTAGTCATAAGGTTCCCTCTCCAAGGTAACAATAGCTAGAAGGAAATGGCATTTTAGTGGAACTTCCTTCTGGTTGGGCAAGGAGCTAAACTTTTGTAAGTCATCATTGACATATTTTGTGTGCTGCAGATGAATTGAATCATCAACGCTCTTGTTAGTAACTTCAATAAACTCATTGGTTCATTAAGTTAGACCTGTGTGGAATCATTTCTTTCCTCTGTCACCAGTGTTTTATCAGTGGTAAACTCATATATTATCTGCAGCTATTACATTATACTGCTGCAGAATAATTTTTTAACAAAAGATAAATTATCTTTATAATGATGAAAATGAGCAGCCACCAAATAGTTACTTAAGGCATTGATCTTTGAGGGATCTGGTACACAAATAGCACAGATAAGTTCACGGGAGAATTCAAGGTGTCACATGTTTTTAGATAGATGAGCAATAATATGGCAATTTTCTAACTAAATGCAAAAGGTGGTAAATATCCATAGGGTAATAATAAATTGTATTCCAAGGCTCAACTTGCATTTAAATGAGCACGATTTTTACTTCTTTCTGTTTTCTAGCACTTAAGTGTTGTGATATGACTCAAGGTGTGAAAGCTAAAGATACAGTGATGGATACTCAAGATTTTACTATCCTCTCCTCCCTCTTCGTAAAATCCTTAATACCTCATCTATTCACAAGGAGCATTCATCACAAGTAACAAAAATATGGAGAAATGTGGCAAGAGGCTCATCAATCTGATTAAAGGTATGTGTATTAGGCTCATGGCAGCCATCTCATCTAGTGAAAGACTAAACTTTTTCTCTTAGGTGATGTTCAAACCATGAATAATTTTTCTGTAAACTTTCTTGTCATGGTAACAAAAGGTCCAATAGAAAAAAAACAAATCTAAGAGATGAAATGTTTAATTTGGCTCATGGCATTATAGGGTTCAACCAGTGGTTTCTTGGTCTCATGCACTTGGGAAGAGCATCATGTCAGTGGGAACATCTGGCTGTGATCATTGTCAGTTCCTGGTGGGCTGAAATACTGGGAGAAGTGGCAGAAAGGGTCCTGAAACAGGAGCACGTTCCTAGTGACTTACCTTCCCCAGTGAAATCTTACCTTCTGAAGTTTCTGAAATCTCTCAAAATAGTTCCTCTAGCTGGGGAAATCCTTATTTCTAAACTATAATAAGACCGCTTCTGTGTTCTTTGACCACTACTGTTCCACCATAGATTTCTGTCTTGTTACTGCTGTTTCCATTATGAATGTAATAGAGGGCTTATAAATGAATAATAGCATAAACAGACAATAAGGAAAAAGTAAAAAGTTATCAAGCCTTGCTCCATGAAACAACTTGGAATCACTGCAATGTATTATGCTAGGTGGAAAAAGCTAGGCTAAAGGGCACTATAATATATGACTCTATTTATACAACACTCTGGAAAAGCAGAACTATAGGGAAAGAAACTAGCTGTAGTATTAGGGAAGGGCCAGGAAAGGATTTGAATACAGATGGCATGAGAGGATTTGTGGCATCACGAAACTTCTATTTATCTCAATTGTCATGATGGATATACAAGGCTGTGCATTTGTAAAAATTCATATAATACTGCGCAGCCAAAGAAGTAAATTTCACTGTATTGAAGTTGTGTCTCTTCAAATTTGATGACAGTAAGTGCCTAACCAGAGATACTTGTGCATGACCTATAAACTAGGTAAGTATGAAATGAAAGTACATGATGCGTGTGGTCGGGTAACTTCAGAAAGATGCAGGATGAATAGGATGCCTTAGAACTGGGGGTATGGGATCAGGCAGAAGGTCAGAGTTTAGATACTATATTAATTATTTTTACAATTACTGGGATAAAATGCCACCATAAAAACTACTTAAGGGGGAAAAGACTTATATTGTCTCACAGTCTGGGGTCACAGCCATGATAATGGGGAAATCATAGAAACAAGAACTGTGACAGTTTGTCACATCCATCATATTGACAGTCAAGAAACAGATAGTGACAAATGTGCTTTGCTTACTTTCTCCTGTTTATGTAGTCTAGAATTCAAGCCCAGTGGATGGCACCACCCTAACTGGGCAGCTCTCCCACCTTAATTAACCAATCAAGATAATCAATTCCTCTGAGACATGTCCAGAGGCCTGTCTTTTAGGCCATTCTGGATTCTGTCAAGTTGACAGCATTAACCATCATACATTTTATCACTACCTTGAACATTTATGCCAAAGGAGACAGTTGTGGCTGGGGTACTGAAAAATGATTCTGTTACAATGAAATAATCCTATGAAGTAGTTCAAACTTTAAACAAAACAAAAACAGAAAAAGAAGGAGAAAATTTTCAGACTAGAACCCAAACAGATATAGAATAAAGAAAACTAAGGAAGTAAGTTCTTTAACATAGATAACTTACGATAGACCTTTAAATCAATGGATTTTTTTTAAAAGTTAAGTTTGATTTATTGTATGCATGGTAAGGGAAACACTGACTTAAATAAATGTCTCAGTGCAGCTACTGATTTATTTAAGAGAATACAAAAGCCTTATCTTTGTACCAAAGTAAATTTCAGGCACAGTGTAAATGTTTTCTGTACTAACAGTGATCTCTAAAGGTTTCAAGAAATATATTGTAATGTCTATACAGCCTCTGGTCTGGGGAAGACTCAACAAGCATTCCATAGCATAACATGAAAGGAAGCAAAGGTACAGAAAAGATCAACAAATTTAGGTAAACATAACTTCATGTTTTGAATGTTCAGTATAAGTATAAAGGAAACTGGAAAATCCCCTGTAATAGATTATGGATACAGGTTATTATTGTCTAACTTCAAGTATCTTTTTTTTTTGAAGTAATGTTTATTGATATCAGGGCCTTGTGCAATTCTATACAAGTTTTTTGCTTCTGAACTACACTACTTGCTTGATATTCTTCATTTTTCACTTTATGTATTTTTTAAAGGTTTGCTTATTTTCATTTTATGTTTATGAGTACGTTCCTGAATGTATGTGTACATGCTACATGTATGTCTAGTGTCTGAAGAGGTCAGAAGTTGGTGTTAGATCTTATGTAAGTGGAATGAGATATCATGTGGGTTCTGGGAACTGAACTTGGGTCCTCTAAGGGGCAGAAGGTGTTCATAACTACTGAGCTGTTTCTTGAGCTCCTAATTCATGTTTTAAAAAGGACAGATAATGTCACACTTTTATTCACATATGAATTTTTTCAAATACTTTACTGAAATATAATTTTCACGTGATAAGCTATTTGAAAAGTACAATTCCATTTATTTGACCTAACTGTGTTCCTGTGGGTGATGAGGTTTGAGTTTGGCTGATGGAAAAGGACAATGTCGCTAATCCTATTCTTTTTGCCTGTTCTTAGGAAAGTCATATGTTATCAGTCACTACTTCACTCAGTCCTTGAGTGGGCCTTTCTGTAGGTCTCCCATCCTTGGTACTTTGTTCCACGAACCCCGTGTTTTTGGTCTTCTTGGCCTTTGATTGTGTCTTTTGAATTGAGACCCTCTTGTCTCTGCTTTGGTTCCTCATTACTGAGCCATACGTTGACAGTCTCTCAAATCAGTACGGTAAGGCAATGGCAGAGCAGCTTCATTTGTTTACCACCTCTCAGGAGTCATTGCCCCCCAAAGACCAATATCTAGTATCTTGAAATTTATTGCTCCTTAAACCTCACCTCTCCCGAGTCACATGGTAACATAAACCCTACTTATTCCATCGTGGCCATGTACCATTTTGAAGTGTAATACTCTGGAGACCACTGTGACTAGATCTGAAATGTCCTCAACAGAAGCATGCTTTGAAGGTTTGCTTGCTCCCCACACAGTGAGGCTATTTGGGGAGATTGTGTATTGTTTAGCAGGTGGATCCTGGTTGGTGGAATTCAGTTTGGAGACAAGTCTTTGAAGGTTCTATCTATTCCCCAGTGCCTGTGGCTCTCTGCTAGCTGATCTGCCATGATTTGAGCAGTCTCTGCCACATGCTCCCACCACCACCTGAGATGCTCATCCCACTTTTTTTCTATAAAGAATTTAGTCTGTGATCAGAATATTTTTTTTCCTTCGTTAATTATTTTTTAAGGAATTTTACCACCCCCCACACACATGCAAACACACACACACACACACACACACACACACACACACACACACACACACAGTCTCAAAGGCAGAACATGTGTCAAGAAACCCAGCCAGAGAAGAAGGAAATCTGTATATATGTGAAACATTTTGCATCTTTAAAAAAATGAGAATCTTTTAACAGATACTGAGGCCGTTGAGTTGCCTTCTTGTTTTTTATATTATCCTTGATTTCCTTTCTCTAAAAATCAAAGCCTGGAAGATCAACTGTTTTTGTAGAGACATAAGCACTTCAGACATTTTATGATATTTGATATCTCTGCCAATTTTTATGTATTCCTATAAAAGGATATCTCTCTTCTTACCTCAACAACAACAAAATAAAGACAGAAAGACACGACAATCCTAAGGGAAATGGCAATAATGGAAAAAGTATTTTACAAACTTAACCAGTTTCTGTTCACATAAGACACAGAATTCAGTGTGTGTGTGTGTGTGTGTGTGTGTGTGTGTGTGTGTGTGTATGCCTGAGTATGGGTGTGCATGCACATGTATTCATGCTGCTTGAGTACATTTGTGTGTGTATGTGTGCCTCTCTAAGTGTGTGTGTATATATATCACAGGAAGAGACAATCAGGAGTGTGTACTACAGAAAGTTTCCTACTTTATCTTACACTTTTATTCCAAATTCCCCAAATTCTTAAGAACACACTTCACATAGCTTTATGAAAACACATATTCCTCTTTGAAGAAAGAGCTAATCATTCCATGTAAAAGACTATCAGAGTTAAAGAAATGTTGCTGTGGGAATTCAAGTTGACCAGGTCTTAGATTTAACAGGATGTACCTAACCTGCCATATTTATGGTCTAGACATAAGTGACTCCTGTCATCGTCTTCTTCTCCCAGGAATTAAGGCAGACCTTTCTTTTACATGATTCCCCAGATGTTGTGCAAGAAGCCCAGTGGATAATCTATTCTACTTTAAACACTAAGAAGGAGGACCCGTTTATCTTTTTCCCTTTCTTACCTCATTTTAATTTTAATAGAACCTTTTGCTGTGGTAGCTCCCACTGTGCTGGCAGCCTCTGTAGAATAATTGGAAGAGGAGAAATTCCTCTCTGCTTATATGCCCTGAAGGCTTATCTTTGAGCCTGTGCTGGTCTTGTAACATATTGGTTGCTTTGTGTGCAGCCTTCAGTCTCTGGGTGGAGGCTTAAGGCTGATGTTACAATGGAGTTGATTGACAGGTGTTTGTTCAATCCTTAATACATAAGAAATAAGCTTGCCTCTTCTTTCTACATTCACCAGCCACAGGTTCTACCTAACTATCCTTCAGAACAAGAAGACATGATCACATCAAGTTAGGTTGTTCATTCCTGACCTTAAACAAATGAACAACAAAAAGAGAACCTTTAAAAAGCTGTGTACCGCACTAAAGTGTAACAACTATAAACCATCACATGGAGGGGTACATTAGAGAACAGTCCTCCCACTCTGCCCTGGAGTCTGTGGGAAGCAGAGGTCAGAGAGTCCTGCTGCTGTTTTGAATAGTTCCTTTCTTTGATGCTAGGCACTGGTGACCCATATTGCCAGCTTATTTTTCATTTCCAGGAAAGCTTTAGAGATTTCATGGTTCTGGTGGCAGAGAGCTTAGAGGGTCCCTGAGATATCCTGTGGCTACGCTTGGACACATCACCAGCCCCAAACATAATTTGGCACTTTTGTGAAATCACTGACAAAAACATAATGGGTTTTCTCCATTTTCTTTCCAATTATCCCACAAATGTCCTAACCTGCTTTCTTTCTGTTTTCTTCAATGGTAGAGCATCTGCTCTGACTCTGAGGGACTGTTTTCTAGTTTCTTCCCTCTATCAGGCACCTGTAGTGCTATGTGACCTCACAGGTAGATAGATGGGTGGCAAGTGTACATAGTGATTATTAGACTAGGGGGGAGGCTTATTTGGGGGCCAGGGCTCAAGGTCCTGGAGTACCCTTTACATATAGCCTCAAACCAAGGAGTCTAAAGGATGAAAGAACCAGAATTCACATTTTACCAGTTATTTTGCTTTTAAAAATTTGCAGACAGAAACATGCATGCAGTAGAAGTGAAATTCATCCAGAAATCTGAAATATGAAAGACTAAAAAAGATGGAATTTGATAATAGTATAAAGACAATGTGAGTAGGTATATAGGAAACTAGCATTTCTTATTGTCATATCAACATAAATTTTAAATGAAATGTAGGTTTAAATATAATAACTGAGAGAATAATTAGAAATACCTGAAGAAAATAAAGTTTTTGATAATTATTTTCCCAGCTCTATCACAGGTCCCCCTTGCTTGCTTCTCTTCTCCCCATCCCTCCCTCCCCACAATCTCTCACCACCTCTGCTCCTCCTTTCTCTTCAGAAAGAGGAGGCCTCCCATGTATATTAGCCAGCCATGGCATATCGAGTTGCATACCAAGACTAGGCACTTCCTCTACAGTTGAGACTGGACAAGGCAACCCAGTAGGAAGAAGGGGTCCCAAAAGCAGGCAATAGAGTGAGAGACAGCTCCTGCTTCCACTGTTAGGAGACCCACATGAAGACCAAGCTACACAACTGTAAGATATGTACAGAGGGCCTAGGTCAGTCCCATGTAAACTCTCTGGTTATTGGTTAAATCTCTTTGAACCCCTATGATCCCAGGTTAGCTGATTCTCTAGGTTTTCTTCAGTTTTTTTTTTTTTCCCTCCAAGACAGAGTTTATCTGAGTAGCCTTGTGTGTCCTAGAACTCACTCTGTATGCCAGGCTGGCCTCACACTCAGAGATCCACTGGCCTCTGCCTTTCAAATACTGGGATTAAAGGTGTGTGCCAGCCCTGCTCGGCCTTAAAAAATAATCTTAATGTATGAGAAGTGTTGAAAATATGGCGAAGAGCAAGTTACTATAAAGTATTAGATGTGCGTGCATGTGTGTGTGTGTGTGTGTGTGTGTGTTTGTGTATGTGTGTGTGTGTGTGTGGTGTGCACATATGTGTACAGGTATGAATATACATGTGTGATGTATGTTAAACCAGAGGTTGATACTAAATGCTTTCCTATCACTTTTTATCTTATTTTTCTTAAAAATATTTCTTCTCTCTTAAAACATATTTATTTGTGTGTGTATGTATGTGGGCAATTCAGGGTAGATGTGGAGTTTGTATTTGGAGACCTGAGACAACTTGCAGTGGCCAATTCTCTCTTCTTTAGCCATGTAGGTCCTGGGAGTGGAACTCAAGTTATCGGGCTCAGAGCAGGTCCCTTTAATCACTAGACATGCAGATTCTCCACCTTGGTTTTGTCAAAGGATCCCTCACTAAACCAAGAGCTTGCCAATTTGAATAGACTGCTTGTTTAACAAGCTTGAAGGCTCTACTTGTCTCTGCTTTTGTACCACTTGGCTTCCATGCACATACCACTATTCCTGGCATTTTTATTTGGTTACAGGGGATCAAACTCAGGTCTTCATGCTAATGTAATAAGCGCTCTATCAACTGAACCATCAACTTGGCCTTCAAGGATTATTTTTTACCACAGAAAGTTAAAAAAAAAATCACATTCTCTGCTTCAAGTGTGAATAGGGTACATTGTCAATCTGTCTCCATTTAGACTTTGCACAGCTAATTTGTGTGGTTGAGATTTGTCTCCTAATCGGGAATCTGGGATGAGGAATGGCTGTGAAGTAGGAAGGCTAAAACAGAAAGCAAGGTGCAAAGAGAATTCATATTCCCCAGAGATGCCTGTGGCTCATGGCTTCAGTGTGTCTTCCATATTCCTTTCCTTTATCCCTGTGGTAGCCAGGGGTAAAGAGTTCTTATCTTCGGATATATTCAATTATCTTTTATTTGAATTATATCAAGTGGGTTTCTTCCCTAGCAACCCAAAGAGATTTGGCTAGAACATTGATTTACTCATCATTATTCTTTTTCCAAATGACCAGGATGTATGCCACATAATCTGAGATGAATATTTTCAACATCTAGGTGTGGTAACTACATGGCTATGAAAACTTGTGACTTTAATGATATACATTACCAAGTACTAATAGGGGAGTGTAAGTCAGTGAAAAGAAGCCAATTTAGATGCTGGCTCACCTGTGTTTTAACATGGAGTTTGAATAAATAATCTTTGGAGACTGTTTTTATCATCTGAATATGCAGTAAATACCTATTGTGCTGATTTGCTGAGAAAATTAGCGATAATTGATGTGCAGTGTTGAATAATGAGATGAGTGCTTAGAAAATGCTGAGAAGAATAACTGATGTTCAATGGAACCATATGTGCACAGGAGTGAATTAGTTGACCAATTGTGACCATCTGGGTGAATAAAGAAGATGTTCATATGAATAGACTAATCTGAAATTGAGAAATGTAAAACTCAGGGCAAGGTATATAAGGATTGCAAAGTATTTGGAGTTGTAGGCAGTATGTGATTGAATAAGGAATCTGTTCATGAAGAGCAAGGGATAAAAACAAGACCCTACAAAATATACTTTGTGTTACATGGGAAATCTATGAATAACTTCAATAGTATAGTATTTCTATGCCAGCAGACAAAGACAGAGCTATGAAAGACAAATTTCTACACATTGGATAAAAGACTATTAAACTTGATTTCTATAGTAACTACAGTCAATCTGTTAAATGTGTACAAAGAGATGGGTTAAACTCCCAATTTACAGTGGGGCTGTCAGAACTCCTGAACATGAGAATCCTGTGCCTTCTATGCCCATGTTATCCTGAATCACAGGAGTTGCTGTTTCCTTTAAAAAAGTTGAAGTGTGTTTCTTAGAACTTCAGTGTCTGAACTTCACCTCGGTGTGCAAATCCTGTTCACCTGAAGGTAGTGGCTCAGTACATGTATTAGCTAATTTCTGTGGCTAATATCAGATAGAGGCAATTTAGGGACAAAAAAGATTTATTCTGGCACAGGGTTTGAGATAGTGAAATTCATAATGGTGAAGAAGGCATCAATGCTGTGACCAATTTGGTCTAGGATGATAGGAGTATGATGTGTAGCTTCCTTATCCCAAAGTATACAAGAAAGTGCAGAGATGGGGGTCAAAAAAGAAGGGGCATGTCCTAGCAAACAGCCCAACTTTCTCCAGCTGGGCCCCAACTCTAAAAGGTTCTGCAACTTCTTCACACAATGTCTCTAACTAGGGATCACATGCTCAAATCTTGTGATGTGATATTTCATGCTACGTCATAATATAGTAGGTCTGGGTTTACCTTGAGATGCTGCATGCCTGAAGATATGCCAAGGTAGCATGGATGCTACTGGTCCATAGAACAAATTGTAGAGGATCAGAACTTCACTTGATAAAAAAAAATGTTAGTGAATAGTGTTTTGAACTGTTCATGTAGTTTTCTATTTCAATGGAGTGCTGTTTACACTAAGAAATTAAGAGTGAATGGAGGAAATTCAGACACCGTCCAGAGGTGAGCAGGTTCCAGAGCGTGATCCCCCATCTGGAAAGTTGCTTTCTGGGACCAGGTTCAATCTATAGAGTCCGATCTCAGACTCTCTTAGAAGACAGGACTAGGGTTTGGCAGTGAGGGGTTCTTCCAGCCACACCTAAAAGAGGGAACCTTGCACGGCTGGCACCACCTCCAGGGCAAACTACCTCATCAGAGAAGGACTGAGGCTATAAAATTCAGATCCCTGTCCAGAGCAGAGTCAGAGATCCAGCAGAGACTCCTTGCTTAAAGGAGACAGGAGACACATAAGCCCTCTTGCCACAACTGACTAGAAGCTGCCTAATTGCGAACCACTGAAGCCATGGACAGAAGCTAGTGCAAAAATGCATATAATAATATAAAGAACAACAAGGCAATTCCAGAAGAAACTGGTGGTTCTACAAGACCTGAACAGAGTAATGAAGAGGAAACAGAAGGAAACAACACAAAAAACACCTTTATGAAGATATTGAAGCCTTCAAAGAAGATATAAAAAAGTTCCCTTAAAGAAATAGCAGAAAAAACAAACAAAAAATTGGAAGAGATGAACAAATCCTTGAAAGAAAACCAAAAAAAGGTAAAACAAAAAATGAAAGAAACATTCCAGGAATTAAAAACTGAAATAGAAGCAATAAAAAATGGCACAAAATGAGGCAAAGATGGAAATAGAAAATCTGAAGAAAAGAGCTGGAACTACAGATACAAGCATAACAAACAGAATCCAAGAGATGGAAGAGTGAAACTCTGCAGTAGAAGACTCAGTAGCAGAAATAGATACATCAGTCAAAGAAAACACTAAAACCAAAAAAACCAGAACACAAAATGTTCAGGAAATCTGGGACACCATGAAAAAGCCTAACCTGAGAATAACAGGAATAGAAGGAGAAGAATAACAACTCAAAGGCACAGATAATGTATTCAATAAAATCATAGAAGAAAACTTTCCTAACTTAAAGAAGGAAATGCCTATAAAGATACAAGAAGCTTACAGAACACCAAATAGATGTGACCCTCCAAAAAGTCAGCTTGCCACATAATAATCACGCCACAAAACATACAGAACAAAGAAAAAATTTTAAGAGCTGCAAAAGAAAAGGGCCAACTTACTTATGAAGGCAGACTCATCAGAATAACTCCTGACTATTCAATGGAATCAATGAAAGCTAGAAGGGCTTGGTCAGAAGTTATACAGACACTAAAAGAACATGGCTGCCAACCTAGACTACTATATCCAGAAAAAATTATCACCATAGATGGAGTAAACAAGATATTTCATGACAAAGTCAGACTGAAACAATACCTAGCTACCAATCTGGCCCTCCAGAAAGCATTAGAGGGAAAACTCCAACCTAATGATCCCAGATACACCCATGAAACCACAAACAATCTATAATACCACATAAGAAGAGCCCAGAGAAAGGAAATACAAACAAGCAATCACCAAAAATAACAGTTAATATCAATCAGTGGTTACTGATATCCCTTAATATCAATGGGCTCAACTCACCTATAAAAAGACACACACTAATAAGATGAATACTAAAACAGAAGCCATCCTTCTGCTGCATACAAGAAACATACCTCAACCAAAAAGATAGACATAGGCTCAGAGTGAAAGGTTGGGAAAAGATTTTCCAATTAAATGGCCCAAAGAATCAAGCTGGGGTTGCCATCCTAATATCTAACAAAGTAGACTTTAAGCTAAAAGCAATTAAAAGGGACCAAGATGATCATTACTTATTCATTGCCAGAAAAATTGGTCAAGAGATGATTTCAATCCTGAATATTTATGCCCCTAATATAAGGGCACCTATCTATTTAAAAGAAACACTGCTAAAGCTCAAATCCCACATCAGTTCTCACATCCTAATAGTGGGAGACTTCAATACCCGACTTTCAGCCCTGGATAGGTCAACCAGACAGAGACTCAACAGAGAAATAAGGAATCTAACAGAGGTTATTCTGCAAATGGATTTAATAGATATTTATAGAAGCTTCCTTCCAAATGCAAAGGAATATAAATATTTCTCAGCTCCTCACCAACTTTCTCTAAAATTGACCACATAATTGGTCATAAAGCAAATATCAACAAATACAAAAAATGGAAATAATCCCTTGTATCATATCAGATCACCAGGGCCTAAAGTTAGAGTTCAACAACATCAGAAATCATAGAAAGCCTACCATCTCATGGAAACTAAACATCACTCAGCTGAACCACTCTGGGTCAAGGAAGAAATTAAGAAAGAAATCAAAGTCTTTTTAGAATTTAATGAAAATGATTCTACAACATAAACTTGTGGGACACAATGAAAGCAGTCTTAAGAGGAAAATTCATAGCACTAGATGCCTACATGAAAAGCCTAGAGAAATCCCACATTAGAGAACTAACAACACAGCTGAAAGCCTTAGAGCAACTAGAAGCAAACTCTCCTAGAAGGAGTAGATGGCAGGAAATAATCAAACTTAGAGCTGAAATCAATACAGTTGAAACAAAAAGAACAATACAAAGAATCAATGAATCTAAGTGTTGGTTCGTTGAGAAAGTCAACAAAATAGATAAACCCTTATCCAAACTAACCAAAAAGCAAAGAGAGTGTATCCAAATCAACAAAATCAGAAATGAAAAGGAGGACATAACAACAGACCCTCAGAAAATCCAGAGAATTATCTGAACATATTTTGAAAATCTATATTCCACAAAAATGGAAAAGCTAGAAGAAATTAACAGCTTTTTTGACATGTACAATTTATGAAAATTTAGTGATGACCAGATTAATTACCTAAACAGACCTATAATCCTAAAGGAAATTGATGCTGTCATTAAAAACCTCCCAAGTATAAAAATTCCAGGTCCAGATGGTTTCAGTGCAGAATTCTACCAGACATTCAAAAAAGAATTACTAACACTACTCCACAAAGTATTTTACACAGTAGAAACTGAAGGAATATTGCCAAATTCCTTTTATGAGGCCACAATTACCCTAATACCCAAGCCACTCAAAGACACAACAAAGAAGGAGAATTACAGACCAATTTCCCTCATGAATATTGATGCTAAAATTCTCAACAAAATTTTGGCAAACTCTATACAACCATATATAAAAAATACCATCCACCCTGCCCAAGTAAGTAGGCTTCATCTCAGAAATGCAGGGATGGTTCAACATACGAAAAACCATAAACATCATCCATCATATAAACAAACTAAAGAAAAAAAAAACATGATCATATCCTTAGATGGTAAAAAAGCCTTTGACAAAATCTAAAACTCCTTTATGATAAAAGCTCTGGAAGGATCAGGAATACAGGGAAAATATCTCAATATAATAAAGGTGATTTACAAGAAGCCGACAGCCAACATCAAACTTAATGGAGAAAAACTCAAAGCAATCCCACTAAAATCAGGAAATAGACAAGGATGTCCTCTCTCCCCTTATCTATTCAGTAAAGTTCTCAAAGTTTTAGCTAAAGCAATAAGAGAGTGAAAGGCAATTAAGGGGATACAAATTAGAAAAAAAGAAGTGAAACTATCTATATTTGCAGATTATATGTTTGCATACATAATGACCCACAAAATTCTACAAGGGAAATTCTACAGCTGATAAACACCTTCAGCAATGTAGCAGGATACAAGATTAACTGAAAGAAATCAGTAGCCCTCCTATACACTAAAGAGAAAAGGGCTGAAAAAGAAATAAGTGAAACATCACCCATTATAACAGCTGCAAATAGCATTAAATACCTTGGAGTAACTATAACCAAAGAAGTAACAGATTTATTTGACAAAAACTTTAAGACACTGAAGAAAGAAATTGATGAGGATATCAAAAATGGAAAGATCTCCCATGTTCTTGGATAGGTAGGATCAACATAGTAAAAATGGCAATTCTACCAACAGCAATCTACAGATTTAATGCACTGTCCATCAAAATCCCAACACAATATTTTTCGGACCTTGAAAGAATAATACTCAACTTCATTTGGAATAACAGGGAAGCCAGAATTGCCAAAAACAATTTTGCACAACAAAAGAACCTCAGAGAGCATCACTGTCCCTGACTTCAAGTTATACTATAGAGCTACAGTAATAAAAAGAGCCTGGTACTGGCATAAAAACACACTTGCATCAATGGAATAGATTTGAGGATCCAGACATTAACCCAAAAACCTATGAACACCTGATCTTTGACAAAGAGGCCCAAAATATTCAATGGAAAAAAGATAGTATCTTTAACAAATGGTGTTGACATAGCTGGTTGGTAGTGTGTAAAAAATGCAAATAGATCCAAGCCTGTCATCCTGCACAAAACTCAAATCCAAGTGGATCAAAGACCTCAACATAAACCCAGCCACACTGAACATGATAGAAAAGAAATTGGGAAATACCCTCCAATGAATTGGCATAGGAGACCACTTCCTAAATATAACACCAGTGGTACAGATACTAAGACCAACAATCAATAAGTGGGATCTCCTGAAACTGAGAAGCTTCTGTAAAGCCAAGGAAACAGTCAATAGGATAAAATGACAACCTACAGAATGGGAAAACAGTTTCACCAACCCTACAAGTGATAGAGTACTGGCCTCTAAAATATATAGAGAACTCAAGAAACTAGAGCCCCAAACCTTGAATAACCCAATCAAAAAATGGGGTTCAGATCTAAAAAGGGAATTCTCAGCAGAAGAATTACGAATGGCTGAAAGTCACTTGAAAAAGTGCTCAACATCTTTAGCCATCAAAGAAATTCAAATCAAAAGAACTTTGAGATACCACCTGACACCTGTGAGATTGGCTAAATAATAGACACAGATGACAGCCTATGCTGGAGAGGTTGTAGAGCAAGGGGAACACTCCTCCATTGTTGGTGGGAGTGTAAGTTTATTCAGCCACTCTTTAATGCAGTATGGTGGTTTCTCAGAAAACTGGGAATCAACCTCCCCAAGGATCTGGGTGTATACCTGAAAGATGCACATTTGCGCTCCAAAGGCATTAGCTGAACTCTGTTCATATCAGCATTATTTGTAATAGCAAGAACCTGGAAACAACAGAGATGTTCCTCAACTGAAGAATGGATTAACAAACTGTGGTACATCTACACAATGGAGTAGTACTCAGCAGTAAGAAAAAATGATATCCTAAAATTTGCACGCAAATGGATAGATTTGGAAAATATCCTCCTCAGCGAGATATCATAAACACAGAAAGATAAGCAGGGTTGTACTCACTTATTAGTGGTCTCTAAACAAAGAAGCAAAAAGTGAAGCATGTCCAAACAGCAAACCACAACCACTGAGCAGCTTGGGATCTGAAACACCTTGGAATGACACCTTTGATCTCACTCCCTCTAGAGGAACACCTGACTCCGTCTTGATGTTGGGGTAAGGAAACTGGATCTGCCAGTTGTGAATGCTGAACTGAGCAATATTGGGTCCTTGGTACCTTCTGCCCTTGCTGGAAAGGAGATGGAGAGATGTGGAGAAGAGAGAGTGACTAGAGTGGGTGGGAGAGGGAATGGACCTTGAATAAAAAAAAAGAGAGCAAATCGAACCCCGTGGTGGTCTGAAAAAAATGCTCCCCAAAGGGAGTGGCACAGTTAGTAGATGTGGCTTTGTTGGAGGAAGTATGTCACTGTGGGAATGCCCTTTGAGGTCTCTTTTGCTGAAGCTTCTCTGATTGTGATGCAGACACTTAGTTCACTTCCTGTTGCCTTCTGATCAAGATGTAGCCAGCACCATGTCTGCCTGCATATGGCCGTGCTCCCTGCCATGATGATAGTGGAGTGAACCTCTAAACTGTAAGTGAGCCACTCCAAATAAATGTTTTCCTTTTCAAGAGTTGCCATGGTCATGGTGTCTCTTCACAGCAATAGAAGCCCTTACTAAGACAAATCTCAATAATGTGTTCTTCATATTCAGTTATAAAACCCTGGGCACTGAACAGCTTTGAGCTTATAATATTTAGGTACCTGACTCAATTTTCCACATGGTATCAAACCTAGAGGGTAGTCTTTGCTCATTTTGCTCCATATCTGGGTTCTTACCCTGGTTTTTAATGTCTGTACTAAAGGTAGGGAGTGGGTAGATATAATTTGAGGGCAATGGCAGGAAGCATCCTATGAAATCATGTCACATGAGGGTCTGTAATTCATTTGGCTGTGACAGTTCATTGTCATGTAGCAGAAATTGCTGGTTATAAATATTTAACAAATTTGCAATTAGCTCATCTACCAACATGATTACTGAAATGGAATAAGCCACTGAATAAAGCCACCAGGATGATGTACATAAAGCCTTTCTGATTATGCATGTTTACACATCTGCTTTTGTTTCTACTCTCTCCTCTGGCACCAATTTGACTAATTTTTATAAAACCACATGCCATACCTCATTACCTTATACTGTCTCATTCTGTGCTATGACAGAAGCATTTTTCAGATTTCAGTGGACAATTCAGTTCTAAATTTTGGGGTACATACCTGATGCAGGGATATCCTGAGGCAAGAATGCCTGGAATCTGTTTCCAATTCTTCATCAATTGTCTACGTTCCAGCTGTCAAACTGCCTAAGTTTGCATCTGTTCCCAAGTAGACATAAAATATTATCTTTGTTCATTCTAATTAGCTTGCAATTCAGAGTGATTTTAAAACATGCATGTAGGATGCATTTAAAGTCAAGAAATCTTACAACTGCCCAAATGACCATGAGCCTCATTTTGCTTTTCTGTGTCAGACTCTGTAAATGATCATTCTGTAAATGGCCATGTCTTACTGGGATTTAATTGTTAAAGTGATGGTTTGTTCTTTTAGTTTTGTTAGAATTAGCATCTTCCTAGACTTTTAGAGAACTACAGGGCAAAACACCACTGGAGGAGATGCTGTCTAATATTAAGTAACGGAAGTGGGAAGAGAACCTTTGTTCACCTGTGATAGAAGTTCTGTCTCTGCTGGGGACACCTGAGACCAGCAATGTAAAGGTTCCTGTGTTCAATGTGGAAAACAAAAGAAAAGACTGCACTGTACAAGACAAATGCTACTTATATGCTTTGGGTATTAATCAGTTCTGCTGAGAAAAGGTTGTATTTTCCTCAGATGAGTTGTATTTTTCTAAATGTGGTGAAGGTCATTATCTCTGAACTCTTTTGTTGAATTGTTCGTTTCCTTTGTTGATAGGCCATATGCTCTGATTTTCTTAGAGTTTTAAGGAAAAGGATATTTATAATTACTCACATGTGGCTTGTAGTTCTAAAAACCTAATGTTACAGATATACAAAAGGACAACCAGAAACTCCATTAAAATTTTTTAAATTCATTTTCATCTGCACTTATCTGCATTTTGCTAGAATACGGAAACTAGAAACCGGAGTCTGTCCTTACAGTTAGGGATCTCAAAGAAAATATAATGTCAACACAGCAATATCCAAGTCTGATACACTGGACTTGTTAGAGAATGAACATAGAGAAAGGGTACCCAACTACATGTAACAATGGTCAGTCAATACTTATTATAGGAAAAGTTATGGGAGATGAGGGATCTCAGTCAGTGGATGGTAGATGGAAAGTAAATGGTTTCAAAGAGAGGACAGAAACATAAATCTCTGGAGGCCACAAGCAGCATGGCCTAAATGCAAATGTGACATGGGGACACATCTGGCCACATGTCACCATGTAACTAACTCTGCATTTAGAAAGCAACAAATATAGAGATCTATCTTCAACCAACTATGCTTATATTGTGTTATTAAAGGAAAATTAAATTTTCAAGAAAGTACACAGCTGAAGATGGACAGGTTATTGCAGGTCTGGGTAGAAAGGACAGGATAGTAGACTAATAGTTAATACTATAGAGACAAACTTCCATTCTCCTTCTAAAATCTATCTGACTTTGAATTCCAGGACACATTAAAGATCTGAATGCCAAAAGTAAGCCATTACATCTTTCTGTACGAACTATGGAAGGACATTGTTATAGATGGTAGGAATGGATTACTTAGGGTTAAAAATCAGAACCATTAAAGTAAAAGAACTGACTATAATTTTACTAGGATAAAAGCTTCTTTACTTTCTTATAAAACACAGACTAAGTATAAATGCAAAAAGGTTTGTATGATCAATATATGTATGTGATCAGGATCTGATTCTAGACCACATGAAGAAGACACAGCAGGACAATACAGTGAGAAAACTGACTGAGCATAGACACAGTGTTAGAACAGGTAATATGAATGGTTGTTAAATATATGTGTAGTAATAAGTTTTTACCTAACAACCAAACAGTAATATATATGAAATTGTATTCCACCTAAAAGAAATTAGGAAATTCTAATTAAAACCTTAACATAATGGGTATTTAGTACTCACTGTACTTAGTTTGTGTCTTAGGCTGGCTGGTAGGTATATGGTACTACCTGTACTCACTGTACTTAGTTTGTGTCTTAGGCTGGTTGGTAGGTATATGGTACTTACTTTACTGTTTAGTTCTTTGTCTAAAGTTTCTATACATATCCACATATATATGTATATACATATATATAACATTTATATACATAAATGTGCATTTTGTATAAATTGGATTTTATTTAATAAATAAGCACAAAGCTCCTTGCAGAACTTACTTGTTAAACATGAGCACCTCAGAAATTACACTGTATTGAATTTGATCATTTTCTAGAAACTGACATAATTTGGTGGACAGCCTAATGGGAAGTATAAGACCTGAGACATGCTGTGCATGATTGCATGGCTATTCTACAGCCTGTCATTTAGCCTCTCCTAATCTTGTTGATGGAGGGAGATATGCAATAAAGACTCCTCAGAACTGCCTGCCTCTTGCCTTTCAATCCCACACTTAGGCAGCATTTCTGACAGGGTGTTGGAAAGAGTCTGTGAGATGCTGATCAGGATTCTCTGAGATAGAGCTTTGTTGTCAAGCAAGTTGGCAATCACTTATCTTTCTAATATACAGTCCTTTCAGGAGTGCTGTTGTGGAGACTGGGGTGAGGGAAGGGTCAGAAGCACTTGTTCAGTGGGGAGAGAACCAAGACAGAGGATTTGAACATCCTAAGCACTTTCCTTTCTGTTGGGTCACTTTTGGGTTCTGGACCATGGGAGTCATTTATTGGAAGTTGGCAATTTGCCTCCTTTGTGCAGCCAAAGATAATGCAAGCAGGAAAAAGAGCAGGTGACTTTCTGTTCTCTGCTTCCCTGTCTCTTTTTTGGTAGCATGTTTGGGTCAAGGTGATCTATTGCTTGGGTTGAGGAGACCAAAGCCAGCTGTCCTGCACCTGCTTCCCATCTAGCTTTCTGGATGATTTTGAGATCAGCAGAAGCTCACAAGCAGCCTGGGTGCTTTTCTTTGTGATCCCCGCTAGGAACCCCAGCTGGATCCTCTATTTTCTACCCCAAGCAGCTTTATGACAAATAACCATGGGTTCTTGGGCTTTCCACTCAACTCAGCCTGGGCTCCAGATTCTCAGTTTTGAAAAGAAAGAGTCATATAAGAGTTCTTCTAGAGCTTCTTCTGGTCATCCATTTTCTCAGAAATTTATAGATTTATAGATGTTTCAGAACATCTCAGGACTCACTAGATTGAGAGTTGAGTAGCAGTATTTTGTAAGCATATAGTTTTGCAAGGTTTTCTGTGTAGCATGGTAGTCATCAAGGACCTAATCTGCATTCAGTGCTAGGGAAGAGCAGTGCAGACACAAAGCCCTTTCTTGTCTACAGGTTAAATATTAGTGGAAGGAGACAGTCAATAAACAAAGCTATCTACATTTAGGTAACAAGTACTTAGAAAAATTTAAAATCAGTTCACACAGAGAAAGAATAATAGGAAGGAATGCTGTTCAGGAAGTTTGTTAAGATTATATTTGGAAAAAAAACTTAAATAAAGAGAAGAGGAGACATTCTTGGAGGAAAAGAATTTTAGGTAAACACGTATGCAGTAGCCTTGGTGTTACAAAGAACACCATGGTAGCAGAAGGAGAAGAGCTAGGCATGGAGCGAGTGAGAAGGAAATGGTACAAATTCTGAATTTCACTCAGACCAAAAAGAAAAAATGGGAAAAAGAAGTGATGGCACCTGATTAAGTTTTGAAGGAAAGACCCCTCTGTTAGAAATGGGGAAAGAAAAGTAGGAGAGAGTGAGACCCTTTGCAGGCTGTAAAATAAGTAGTCCATGAAACTGGCAGTGGTGGTTTGCAAAAAGTTCCAGGATGAATTTGGGGAAATCCTGGGAAGAGCTCAGACTGGCTCAGCTGGGGCCGGAGTGAAGATTTCATTAAAGCAGCGCCTCATTGAGTCACAGGTGGGGAAGCAGTGCTCCACGGGGTGGGAGCCAAAAGGAGACATGGACTATAGATAGCATCATAGACATAAAATATGACAACCCTGGGATAAAATATAAATAAACAGATGAACAAAAGCCCACCATGGGACAGGAGCAGAACATGTTGTGAAAACTGGATGAGTCAAGCTCAAAATTGAGTCCTAACTAATCATCACAGTGTCTGAACAAGGAACCCAGGGTGGTTATATATTTATATTTCTTTTGACATCCTCTGTCAATGGATATGCACTGGTTTTTCTTACTTTATACTTCTGAGTGAGGGATGGAGGGCTAAGACAGAGAGAATAAATAGTGTCATATTGCATTTATCATTTTTAAAAGCACGGTTAATTTTTTTTCTGTTCAAAAAATTATACAGAATTAAGGTATTCCAGAACAGTTGGGAATTTGTGTTTTCTCCTCTTTGATGTTCTGCATTTATTATTATGCTGCTTTGTTTCTTGCTTACAAAGAACATTATCAGCTAAAAGATTATTTCCAAAATGTATTTCTTAAAATTGTGTTTTTAAGTTCGGAAGACACCACACACTTGGCTCACAATATATGGCTAACACAAGCTGGCCCTGACCTGGAAGCTTTTATTTTCTGATGGCTAGCTTTCATGATGCCAGAAGTTGCTGTACAGGCTATTGGGGAATCTTATCAAAAATCCTATTGAGCTTTGAACCCCGTGAGCCACAACATTAACAACTGGCCTGGCAACATATGTGAATGGTGCAATAATGGTATTTATTTTATAGGGGTAACAAATAGCTTTCTGGTAGATTTAAGGCCTTCTGCATAGGAGGAGGGAACCCATATTTAATTGAATACTATTAGCCTGGCCAAGAACCTGTGGATGGGGAGGTCATATGCCCTAGAGGAGAACATATTACTGTTATTTTTCCACCTGAACATAGCATCAAACTGATTTCTGAATACTTATCTTTAAGCCTATAGATTAATACAGATCTCATTCATCATCAGAGAAGCTTCTTATTGTAGTGGATGGCAATTAAGATTAATGCACAACTAGTCAAAGAACAGAAAATAAGCGACTATGGGATGCTTTGTATAAAATGGGCCATTTATGTCACTTTGTTGTGTGATAAGACTAGATCTGAGGGGATATAATACCCATGTCTACTCACCCGAGTTAGAAAGTACATAGAAGATAAAAGTGTGGGTTTACTTTTGTAACAAAAGTCCCACTTGATGAACCAATGAGTTTCGTTGGGGTTACTTACAGGATCAGAAGTGACTGAAAAGACAGCTGCATCATCAAAGCCTACTCCAGCATTGGTAATAATTCACAAAAGCTGGAAACCCAGAGCAGAGTGCACACCCGCAGAAAGCTCAATAGATTGTAGTGTGCTCTAAGTGACTCAATTGGTCTAAATTCCTTCCAGAAGCTTGGCTGGTTTCTGCTTCTTCCAGACAGCTGGTCTTGTCTGAGTTTTCTTTGCAGTCTTGAATTGTCTGAGGATGACCCTAGACCTTCTTTATTGCTTACTCTGACAGAAAGGGGCTAGTGAACCCAGCCAGTTTTAGGGACTTCCTGAAGCTATTTTGAACTGTTTGCCTTTTGTCTTAAGTAGTTTTCCAGGGGGTGGAATGTTTCAGTCTCAGAAGAAACTGCTACTGAAAGGACTGTCCTAAGTAGTATCTTTTGGACATGGAAAGGCCATTGTACTCATGTGGTCACAACAACTGTGGCTGCGAAAGACCTGCCTAGGATCAAGCCAATCAGTGTTCCAGCAGGTATGGACAAAAAGCTCATGAGGGCTTACCTTTATTGATAGCTGTTGGCAGTTGAGTAAAAGGGAATCAGTTTACTCCAGAGGTACAATTCTTAGGAGGTTGGCCATGCTCTGATGAATGGCCCTATACCCACATACGTATGGGCAATACCAACTGGCCTCAGGAAATTATAAAAATACAAAAATGAGTATTTACAATTGGGAGACAAATATTGGGAGTGTCTTAGAGAAGATGAAGGAAGAAAATGGGTGGACATTACCAAGCACATTGTACACTGTATAAAATTCTTGAAATAAATTAAGATTGTAAAGTCTCACAGTCAAAAAATGAATAACTCAATTTAAAAGAGTCATCAAGTGCATTGCTCAGCTAAAAAGATGTACACTTGATAAATAAGCACATGAAACTACTGCAAGTATGATATGGCATTATGGAAATGCAAACTAACCCCACACCACTCCCTGTCAGAGTAGGGAAAATCCAGAGCAATGACACTGAGAAATGTTGATGAAGATGTAGAGTAACAGGAACTTTCATTGCTGGATAGAATGCAAAATGATATCATATGATAGTTTCTTACAAAGCTAAGCATACTCTGATATAATGCAGCAGTAATAATTTTTAGGCTGAATTTAAGGGATTAAAAACTTATTTCCATGCAAAAACTAAGCCAAGATGTTTGTAGACATGTATCTGAGTGCAAGAAGCCAATCTCTATAGACTACATGGTATATAATTCTAACTGTAGAAAATTCTGAAAAGGTTGCTATCCTTCAGAAAAGACTGCAATAATCAAATATGATTCATGACCTAGACTAGATTTTGACTTTTAAATGTGTTGAGTATCTAAGACTCAAAGCTGTAAAGCATAGCTTGTTTGAAAAAAATGTCATCTTGCTTATATTTAGATTCAAAACACCTGCATTTGGAGAAGGATAAACAAACAGCAGGTGCATCCCTGTTTCCTGAAAACAAAATGCTAACTGAGCTTGTGCTCATTAGATATTTCTGCAGAACTTCACCTCTGCACCTGCTTAGACTGAAGGCCATACTCTCATCCAAATATGCTATTTCATGCACAAGCTTGATATCTCAAAGATACTCTCAATGTTTTTTCAGATTCACTAAGTCCCACAACTGATATTACCTGAATCCAAAGAGATTTGAATCTAGTCATTGAGATAAAGTGAAGAAAAGGAATAAAGGATTCACTACACTTGGTATGCTCTCACAATATGCTAGCCTTCAAGGCAGGCGGTTTGGTGGCTAGGGAAAGCAGAAAAAGAAATACTGAAGAAACCCACATTTCACCACGCTTTTTATACCCCCCAAATAATAGCAGGTATAATATCTTTAAATATGGCACTTAGAGGTTTTAAGTAAAGACCCTTTCTTCATACACAGTCATCATGTCTGTTTATACATTACAGTTACCCAGGATGCAATCATGAAATAAGCAGATGTCGACTTACCATTTGTATCTCAGTGAAAGATATCCAATCAGGTCATATTTAAAACAGATAAGAAGTGTCTAAGCAGACTGCTGGTGGTAGCAATCATCAGCAATCAGTGTTGGGCCCTGTGTATTACATGATTAATCTGTCCATGCAAGACACGCCTATTGGTGCAGTAGTGGTTTGGTTCTATGGTAGAACCAATCACTTTATGGTTAGATATGAGGTTTGTTCTACAAGAGGGGCTTCACATCTTGTATGGAAACTTGGTCAAACACCTATGGCCTCAAGGATTGGAGAAGTTCTTAACTAATGACAGGATACTACTGCTTTTTCCCTTAAATGGGTAAAAGTCATTTCCATAGTCCTCTCAATTATCCATTACCTGTGGTTTTGTAAGCAAGAATAAATAAACTCATTCAGTCATCAAAAAAAGAAGAACATAAAAGGAGAAATGGGACTTGTTGGGATATTAGATCCATGAGCATAGATGAGGAGCAAGAAAAGATTGAGGCCAACCTGATCAATAGCCCTTGCATACGTGCATAAAAACATCATGATGAACCTCATTCTTATGTATAATTAATATATGATAATAAAAGTCTCTAGGCAATGTTAATGAATATTGTAGTCGGCATTACAGCCCAACACTTGGTTGGTATTAGTGACTATATTGTGTAAGTTGCATCTCTGTGATCAAGTAACTCAAAGAAG
This sequence comes from Sigmodon hispidus, assembly GCA_004025045.1. Lineage (NCBI taxonomy): Eukaryota > Metazoa > Chordata > Mammalia > Rodentia > Cricetidae > Sigmodon > Sigmodon hispidus. The sequence goes on along the minus strand of PVIH01006812.1, from coordinate 2,467 downwards.
TAACTTAGGGGAAGAGAGATACCTTGACTTCAAGTTCAGAGTGACAGAGGAACAGTGTTCAAAATGGTTTTCAGTATGAGTGGTAGGTGTGTGAAGCAGCTGCTCATATTGTGGTGAACAACCAAAACTCAGACAGTCAAGGCCCGGACCCGAAGTGAATAGCCCTCCCGAGGCCTATCCCTAGTAATCCCATTATTTGAAGTAGGAAACAGTTGCAAAGGCTTCATAATCTCATGGAGCAACACTATCCACTGTCCCAGTGCATGCCCCTGTGGCCAGGCAGTCTTACATCTACACCATATTATTGACGATAAACAAAATGCTCATTTAAAAATTTTGAATTTAGGAAATATATCAAACTTTTTTGGAGGAGGTTTTGTGAGGTAACCAAATATTAGCTTCTAGCCAAAGTAGGAAGCTCTTTATGCTGTATTGAGCAAAAAATGCTCCAAATTTGGGCATTTTGTCCTTATTTGGTGGTGTTCTTTGGGGAGAATTAGGTGGCAAAGCCTCGCTGGAGGAAGTATGTTACTGGAGATGGGCTTTGAGACTAGAAAGCCTCTATCACTTCCCATGCCTACTATCCACTGCTAAATTGTCCCTGACATTAGGATCTCTAACCCTTTGGAACCATATGCTGAAATAAACTTCTTCTTCTATGGCCTGTGTGGTAGAATATTATAACTAGGCAAAGACGTGTTACATTTATTTATATTGTGAAATATCACTTTAACTATGTGAAGGTGTGTTACCCTTATTTTTGCTGCCTTGTTTAATTGTGTAAAGATGTGTTGCATTTGTTTTACCTTGCCTGCCTATGACACCTGATTGGTCTAATAAAAGGCTGAATGACCAATAGCTAGACAGAGCAAGGAAAAGCAGGACTAGCAGACAGAGAGAATATATAGCAGGGGAAATCTAGTTCAAGGGAGAAGAGAAGGGGGGTGAAAGAGAGAGACATGCTTGGGGCAGAAGCCAAGCAGCTATCTGCCAGCCAGAAATTAGAAGCAGTGAAAATAAGATAGACAGGAGGAAAGAAGGGTTAAAAACCCAAGGAAAAAGGTAGATGAAGAGAAATAAGTTAGAAGAGCTATGGATAAGCATGAGAGAAGGCTGAGTATTCATAACCAATAAGTCTCCTTGTCATGACTTTGGCACTGGCAGGTGGCCCCCAAACAGCCTGTTAGACTGCTGGTTGTGTCTTCTGGCAACAGTAGAAGGGTAACTAAGACACCAAATAGCAGGTAGAATGGTATACATTTGCTCTATTCTGAATAATGCTAAAATTCTTATCTTTCTTAATGACCGAGTTCAGCAGTCACAATTAGTCACGGAGGCATTGTTTCTTGGGCCAAAGCTCAACTTTTGTCATAGCAGTAACAGTTAATAACTTACATAGTATCTCATGGGATAGAGGAACTGCCTAGCCTTTGCCTTGTTGGAAGAAAGAGGAGTTCCATGATGGCAGCTTCTGTTCATATTTTGCTTTTGATGTTATTGACTGATATATTTTCTTTCTCCACTATGTAGCCCAGGATGCCCCCCTCACATACACACTTCAATCCTCTGACCCTGCATCATTAGCAATAGCATTAATTATGGTATAAACATTTTTGTTTCTTCTAAGGCACCTATCCTGGTACTTTTTCCCCCTAAGGTAATATTTCAAGTTGTTTATTGATTTTGATGAAAAAAGAGGAATTGCAGGGACCCTTAAGATTTTACTTTGTGACAACCACCAAACTTGAAAAATATAAGGTGAGCTTCAGAAGAAAGTAGGGCTTCCATTTCAGAAATGTTAACGGACAGGAGAGTTTGTGAGCATCAGGCGTGGTAAGAGTGGCAGAAAGGCTGTGAGAATCTGAGTTTTCAAAAAGCTTATTTTGTCTGTAAAATCTGAGGACAAAGCTGTTTTTTGAAAACAAATAGGAAACCAGATTTAAAATTCAATTACTGAAAAGATTTCTTAAAATAATAGTGAAATATTATAAACTAGAGGAAAAAGTACAAAGAGTGACTCCTTTACCAAAGCCATCAATTCTGCAGGTTTGCAATAAGGGAATGAGGGACAAACCGGCCGTTAAGATCCTCCTCCTCGGCCCAGTCACTTGCAGGTTTCTGATGCTCGTCCAGGAGAAGTAGAAGTTAAACTATGAACTCACAAAATGGTGACATACTGATCAGTGCATTTTATTACTGCAAGCCCATTTTTATTAACTAGCTACCTTATGATTTGTAGTTGTCTAAAATGAAGATTCTAGGAGCTCAGTGCATGGGTAAAGGTTCTAGGAGCTCAGTGCACAGTTAAGGGTTCTAGGAGCTCAGTGCATGGGTAAAGGTTCTAGGAGCTCAGTGCATGGTTAAAGGTTCTAGGAGCTCAGTGCATGGGTAAAGGTTCTAGGAGCTCAGTGCATGGGTAAAGGTTCTAGGAGCTCAGTGCATGGGTAAAGGTTCTAGGAGCTCAGTG
>PVIH01006811.1:47661-106988 GCA_004025045.1 Sigmodon hispidus | reverse complement strand
AAAAAAAAAAAAAAAGAAAAGAAAAGAAAGTGGGAAATACACTTCTACAAATTGGCACAGGAGACCACTTCCTAAATATAACACCAGTGGCACAGACACTAAGATCAACAATCAATAAGTGGGATCTCCTGAAGCTGAGAAGCTTCTGTAAAGCCAAGGACACTGTCAATAGGACAAAACTACAGCCTACAGAATGGGAAAAGATTTTCACCAACCCTACAAGTGATAGAGGATTGATCTCCAAGATATATAAAGAACTCAAGAATCTAGAGCCCAAAACCTTGAATAACCCAATCAAAAAATGGGGTTCAGATCTAAAAAGGGAATTCTCAGCAAAAGAATTATGAATGGCTGAAAGGCACCTGAAAAAGTGCTCATCATCTTTAGCCATCAGAGAAATGCAAATCAAAACAACTTTGAGATACCACCTGACATCTGTCAGATTGGCTAAGATAAAAGACACAGAGGACAGCCTATGCTGGAGAGGTTGCAGAGCAAGGGGAACACTCCTCCATTGTTGGTGTGAGTGTAAGCTTGTTCAGCCACTCTGGAATGCAGTATGGCAGTTTCCCAGAAAACTGAGAATCAATTTCCCCAAGGACCCAGCAATACCACTTGTCGGTGGTGTATATCCTAAAGATGCACAGCCATACTCCAAAGGCTATGTTCATAGCAGGGTTATTTGGAATACCAAGAACCTGGAAACAATCTAGATGCCCCTCATCTGAGGAATGGATTAACAAACTGTGGTACATCTACACAATGGAGTACTACTCAGCAGTAAGAAAAAATGATACACTAAAATTTGCAGGCAAATGGATGTATTTGGAGAATATCCTCCTGAACAAGGTATCACAAACTCAGAAAGATAAGCAGGGGATGTACTTACTCACTAGTGGACTCTAAACAAACAAACAAGAAAAAAGCAAAGCATGCCCAAGCTGCAAACCACAACCACTGAACAGCTTGGGATCAGAAACACCTTGGACTGACTCCTTGGATCCCACTCCCCCTAGAGGAATAGAGGAACATCTGACTCAGTCTTGATGTTGGGGAGAGAAAACTGGATTTGCCAGGAGTAGAGGCTGAACTAAGCAATATTGGTACCCTGGGACCTTGGGACCGCCTGCCCATGAGGGGGATGGGGAGATGTGGAGAAAAGAGAATGACCTGATGTGTTGGGAGGCGGAAGGGACCTTGAATAAGGATATACAAGGATAGAAAATGTGACTTCTTTATTCATAATAATTAAAAAAAGGAAAAAAAAAAGAGTTAGCTTCTAAGAGATAACAACCAAAAATGACCAAATATATATTAAGATGAAGCAAAAACGGCTGGAGAGATGACTCAGACGTTAAAAACACTGATTGTTCTTCCTGAGGTCCTGAGTTCAGTTCTCAGCAACCACATGGTGGCTCACAACCATCTGTACTGAGATCTGGTGCCTTCTTTTGTATACCATATACATAATAAATAAACAAATATTTAAGATGAAGCAAAAAGTACCATACTGAAGTTGGACATGGCAGCCCAAGTTGGAAAAGAGTCCTAAGAGCAGGCAAAAGAGCCAGAGACCCACTGATGCTCATAGTCAAGAGTCCCATAAAAATACTAAGGTAATAACTTTAATACATACCCAGAGGACATGGTGCAAACCCCTGAAGGCCCTGTCTCTCTGCCTGCATCCAAGCACAACTCTTTAATTCTCGTGTGTGTGTGTGTGTGTGTGTGTGTGTGTGTGTGTGTGTGTTTACATAGCCATCCTTAAATATTAACTACAGGAAATATTTCTTACCAACTTTTCGTCCACCATCTGCATTATTTTTCCACTTGGCACAAATGCATTTACCAAATTCTTGATGGAATTCACTATAATCCTCACCTGAAAAAAAAATAAAATAAAACACTAAAAAGATAAAAAGTAACTACTGAGATTTAGGAATATTGGTGTCATAAAAAAATGGAGACCCTTTGACTTGTCCAAAATAGATAACAAGCTGGGTGGTGGCAGCACACTCCTTTAATCTCAGCACTTGGCAGGCAGAGGCAGGTGGATCTCTCCAGGAAAGCCAGAATTGTTACACAGAAAACCCTGTCTTGAAAAACAAAAACAAAAACAAACAAACAAAAAGCAGTTCAATTTGAAATGATTTTCAATGCATATGTAAACCGTTTTTCTTTAAAGTAGCATTGCTTCTTAATCATGTAGATGGAGGGACCTAGAACAAAGGGAAAGAAACAAATTCTACCCCACAAAAAGCACAAAAAGCTATAGGGAAATGACATAATTTTCTCTATCAATTATTATACATGGTAGAACAGTATCAAAAATACACCTTTTAACTTATTTTATTCATGTGTATTAGTATTAGCATGTATGTATATGTACCACATGCATGCCTAGCATCCAACAAGGCTAAGAGGGCATCAGAGTCTCTTGAACTGGAGTTACAGTAATTGTGAGCCATGCTACTGTACTGTGAACTGACCTTGGGTGCCCTCAAGTGCTCTCAATTGATAGGCCATTTTCCTAGCCCCTTTAAAAGTATTTTTGAGACAGGGTCTCACTATAGCCAAGACTGTCTTGGAACTCACTATGTGGACCATTACATTCAATACTTGTCCTGCACAGACTCCCAACTGCCTGAATATGGATGTGGGCTTCCCTATCCAACTTATAAAGTACTTCTCTAAAAGTGGAATTATATTCCAAAAAGTCAGAACAAGAAGAGTTAGGACTTAGAACATACCATTGGTGCCTTGTGAGCCGCTAACTCTTGCCATCTTTTGTAGGGTGGTAAGTCAAGGTTTATGGTGTACCACGAAACTGATCCTCTATAGCTGCAATGAGAAGGTACCATCTTGAAATTCAGAAAGTGACTTTCAGGAGAGCTATAGAATTCATAAGATGGACTAGACACATATCCATGGCAACAGTATAGAAGCTGATTACTCAAACAAAATCTGCAAAGGAAGTGCACCATGTGCCTCAGCCCTCTTCTGCACATATCATCTGAAGTAGACTCAGAAATTATAGAATAGAGTTATACCTTCTGAGCCAGCCATAGTAATCCCAGTACTCAGGATGCTCGGCTACACTGTTTATTTACAAGAATAAATTACACAAATAAACAATTATACCCACTAGTCTAGAAGGGTAATATGTAAATAAGTGGTGGCTTAAGAGCTACAACTTCAAATGCTGCTCTCAGAAAATGCCCATTTTTTCCCCTAAATATTTATAAAAATTGGTCTAGGCCTGGACCACTAGACTCTTCTAGACAATGGGACACTTCACCACTTGGCTTTCCATTTGGGAATGCTTTGTCAGTCAGTCTAACCCTATTGCTAAATCACTGTCAATTATGATGGCTTCAGTGAGGCCACCGTATAAGTAAGTCCACACAGTGGCAATAAACACAAGTTTCCCAGGGTTGACTCTTTTTGATTCCCTGTATGCCTATGGACTCTTTTATCTGCCTGCAGCAAGTCCAAGCCCAAGCACTATTCTGTCACATATATTCTCAATTTCCTACTCTTCCATCCAGTAATCTCTGCTAAGAGGATAGAGCAATGTCCATCCCATTATTAATGGGGTTGGGACACATTTCTGGTGGATAAATTCGACAGTTACTTTCACTGCTACAGCATTTTCTTGCCCATTTTGGAAGAAGGAATTGAGACGAGGTTTCTCGTATCGCAGGCTGGCCTTCATCATGCTATGTAGATAAAGATGACCTTGATTCAGGAACCTCCAATTCTGGTGTTGTGTCCCCCTAAGCATTGAAATCACTGGAATGTGTCACCACACTAGCTCTTCTCTTGGAATTTTAAACAAACTGATATAGCTTTCAAGGGTGAGGCATTCAATGATTTATCAGATTAAAACTAACCCTAAAAACACCCACCACTTGAGCCCTGTATTACTTTAAGAAAAGGGCAGGGTACACACTGGTGTGTGATGCAATGTGACCAGGCTCTTATCAGATCACCTAGCCTTATATTTATAGCCAGAGATAGGTTATTTCCTGAAAGTCATTTACTAGGTCTGTGTGTATACTTTACTATTATAAATATCTGATTCTCTAAATGTTGCTGAGCTTGGAACTCAGGTATATGTGTAAGATTTTATGACACTATTAGCCAGAACCCATTCATGTTGTGATACTGATGCAGAGAGATGTGTATTCAATTTTGATAATATACATTGAAACAAAGTTACATATATACATACATTTATTACATGTATATATTGTATGTAGGTTTATCATATGTAAATAAAATATATAATTGATTTGTTGTTCTTTTTAAGTCCCTCAGTTCCTTAGAACCTGATACCTACATGAATACTGTATACTTAAATCTTTGGGGAAACCACTTTTCATTATAACAATTCTCCTCCTCCTCTTCTTTTTTACTAACCATGCTAAATTGTGTCCCATGGTTTAGTAATCTGTTACCCCATTTATGAGCTGAAAGTACTAACCCTTCCTTCCTCCATGCTGGACATCTGGATTTCCATGTCTAGATGCAATATCTAAGTGTTACACTCTTGGAGCTATGCTCGTTGGTGGCTGATATTCTGCCTGTGAATTCCAACCAGCTCCTCCCTTCTCAGAATCCAAAGAGTCAGCACATCCCCACCATCTTCCATACATTCCTGAGTCTTCACCAGCTGAGTGCTGCACAGGCCAAAGCACTTGACAGAGAAAATGGAGAGCAAAGAAACTCACTGTCAGAGAGGCCCAGTGTTTTGTGGAAATAGAAAGGTCTCAGAAACCTTGATAATAAAACCTTCACTAGTCAGAATTCTTGGAGAACTGGTTAACCTAATTAAGAAAGTTATTTTTATAGCTAAATTAAAATTTAATCTTATATTTTATCTCACCCTAAACACCCTAAGGTGTTCTTGTATTTAACAAATGTACCTCATTTCCTATAGACATAAAAAGTACCTACCTCATAAAGGTAGTGAAGACTTCATAGCCTTAGCATTAGTGATCAATAGATAATCCACAGTACGCTTTGCTACTTTACCATAAACAGTGTACAAATCACTCAGTGTTTGCTATGCCCATTCATTGTGCTATCAACCCCACCAGTATCTGAACCCACTTACCTTCCCAGGTGGCTGCAAACTAGTCCGAGTGACACAACACATACATATACAAATAAGAGCAGGTGCAAAGCAGCCGATGAGCAGCAGAAAAGAAATGCTTAATGGGATTCCAATGGATGTAGGGTGATGCGGCTGCCAGTCCCTCAATATCTGCATCAATGGGACTGGTCAGGCCAGACAGACAGGTGTCCCTTTCCTCCCTCACATTTGCTGGTGTATCCTACCAAGGTTCATGCACTTGATTAAAAATGATGACCTCATAGGACTACAAAGATATTCATCAATTAAAGGTACAGGAATGTCACCCTTATCTCCCAAATGTCAAGAGTTTTTGCTGTTCAGAAAAGAAAGGTTAAGAATAGAGCAGAGGATCTCAGTGCTAAAGAATAGGATGGTGAATCTAAAAGAAATACAGCAGAAATAGCAAGCTAGGAGAGAGAACACACACAGCATATAAGTATGGATGTGTGTGCGCGCGCGCACACACACATACACACACACACACGGTAAAACAAGTTGTGTTATGTCTGATGAGGAAAAGTTTGTCATTTTTAAGAAGATGTATCTCCAGATACATGTAAAATACATTTAAAAGAGCATAGATTTTTTAAAGGCCTTTAGTATAGAAACTACTTGCCAAATGGTCAGAGAACTGGGCAGTAGGTCCAGTCAGGAGACATAATCAGGAAGGTAATGAAGGGAAGCAGCATCAGTAATGATGGAGAAGAAGACCTTCACAGGAGTGAGCTGGATAGCACTGAACTGGCTGCAGAATAATACATGAATACTGCAGCTGGTTACTTTTAAATCTTTCCATAAAGGTGGATAAATCACGGCAAGCTGGATTATCACAGTTTCTCTCAACCAACAGTAACTGATGCTCAGTCAGTGGTAATTATTTTAGTGTGTTTTTCTACTTCATCACAAACATCCTTTGAAACATGGCATTTTCTATGCCCGACCTCTCCATAATCATACCACCTGCACCCACGTGGCTCACAGGTGGTGTGCAATCTAATCCAAAGGATATAATACACACACAGAAAAACAACACACAGATACCAAGGACTTAATGAGCAGCAGAACTGCTTAAAAGAGTGGACACAGGGTGATACTCCAGTGTCCCGAGGATACTGGGACAGAGGTTACTTAGAATACATATACTAAGAAAGGGACTGGTTAGACTTTGTACTGTTACAAAACTGAAAGTCTCAATTGTCCTCTGCTTCCGTCCACCCCAGCAATCTACTTACACCAGGAGAGAAGGACAAGGGGCCAAGACGACCATTCCCTACACCTTTCCTTCTCCTGCATGCTGTTCCCTCTGTGCCCCTCTGCTATACTTCCTGTTTCTCAGGCTTATTTCATCACAAAGATTTGGAAAGACAAAAATGTGAACTAAAAAAAAGCATTAGACTAAAATAAAACATGGCTTCAGTCCTTGTCTTTTTATGGTTTTTGATTTTCTTTTGCCTGGAAGCTTTATCAAATCAGGGTTTATTTCTTGAATCTTTCATATATAGATTCCTTACACAGTCCAATGCAGTGTGAGGACTTGCACTCAGGCACCACAGAGGATCAGAGCTCAGGGGGTATACATGCCTTCATTTGTCAGAAAGCAGAGAAATGTTTGCTAGGACATAGAGTAGTTTGGTGATGAGCAGGACTCCTTTGCTTTCTTATTAGGTTCATGGGCAGGAAGTGGACATTTGAATCAGATTATCTGCCAGCATCATACACAAAAGGAAACCAAACGTTGTCTCCACGTGGAAGATACAGCTTAAGTTTCATTTACTACTGTTATTTCTAGATCATTACAGAGATTTGAAGATCTGTACACAGATCATTACAGGGTCTGTGCACAGGACAATGGTTTAATCATCTGAGGTCACTCACGTTGGTCCAGAAGGAGGATAAGTTGATTTTCTACAATCTTCTGTCCACTAAAAAACAAAGAAAAAAATAAACATTTCAGAAAATTACAAATGCTTGCCAACTGAAGCATCCTTTTAAAAAGTATTGTTAAGACAAAACTATTCTTTTAGATAATCACTATCTCTTTTTGAGATAGGGTCTTCCACCCTATGTCATTCTTATATATCTCACCTCAGCCTCAATCCTCCAGCCCGAGCTGGCTGAGCACTGAGATCACATGTATGCACCACAACACTTACAATTCAATACTATTTTTAAAATGATCCATATATTTTTATTTTATAGAAGCATTTTGCCTGCATGTATGTAAATGCACCACATGCATGCCTGGTGCCCGAGGAGATCAGAAGAAGATGTGGGTGCCCTGGAACTGGAGCTCTAGATGGTTGTGAGCCACCATCTGGTGCTAGGGACCAATCCCAGATCTTCTGGGAGAACAGCATGCACTATTAGCTCCTGTGCTATATTCTCAGCACCAGCATTCAATAGCTTTAAACAGAAAAGTCTGCCTCTCAAACCCCTATGCATTAATGAATGTTTCAATTCAGTTTACACGAGGGCTGGGTATTATAATTTGGATTTTAAAAATGATTATATTGAGTAAAGAAATGTAGAAAAGGAGATGGAAATGTTTCTATGTGATGGGATGGCATGATAATGACTTAATAGGATGTAGCTTTACCTCGATTTCTGAGGCAACTCCATGGCACCCTGACCTGGGTTTGTATCTCAAACCAGATTTGCAGGGCATAATGCATAAGGTATTTAATAATCTGGCCATAACCTTCCATCCAGACACACCCCCTAATAGCATGGCTACAAGCAAACACTTCCTAAACCTCCTACACTTCCATCCTATACCTGTGCTGTGTCCTCTGCCCAAAATGCCTGCTCTCTGACCTGGGGAAGTTCTAGGTCTAACTTCTAAAACCCAACGCAGACACTTCCTTCTCCTGCCACCCCACTCCCCTCTTTGTGAAGTCTCATCTACCTCCCATGTGAACAGTCATCTCATCCTAAACACTCCCATATTTGTACACATCTCCCTTACAATACCGCACTGTACTACAATTGTCTGTGTCTTCTCAATGCCATACTGTGTCCCCTGACAGGAGAGCAGCCCTAACAGTGAGGTCACTGTGAGACAATGAATGGATGAGACTTCTTCAGGGATAACTTCACAGTTAGTGTCAAGGCTGACTTTTCTCCTAACACAAAATCAGGCAGACGTCTGGCTCTTGTTACTTCTTCCACGTAGCAGGTATGCTTATCTCCGAACCTCGAGCGACCTAATTCCATGAGAGTAAAAGAAAAAGCACAAATGTGCAATAGGAGGAGGTGGAGAGGGGGAACTACTGAATTACAGGCGGAGCTCAGACTACATGCTGACCTCCTGTGCAGGAATGCAAATCTCAAAGTTACCTTCTGACAGCATGGTGAGTATTTAGAGGCATTTCACTCTTGCCAAAATGGAAGATAGGTTCCTTTCATAAGAATGAGCAAGTGAACTCTTCAAGACACAGGATTAGGCCAGTAGAAAAAGGCATTTGTGCTAAAGAATCTTGATTATAAAAGGTTCTTGCTCAAGAATGCCTCAAACTCAACTAGAACCTTACCAAAAAAAAAAAAAAAAAAAAAAAAAAAGTACAAAACTTTAGTGTTAGCCAGCTGTTAGGCATTGCCATGTTGGAATGTCAGGCTCTCCGCTTCTGTTTCTAGCAAAAGTTCAGAAGCTCTGATGCTGACATCCAGCTGAGGCTCACAGTCTACAGTGCTGACAATGAAAACTGCAGGGAACAACTAGAGCCTCTGTCAAATACAATGCAGTCTGTCTGAAACAGGATCTTACTGTGCAGCCATAACTAGTCTAGGGAGACCAGAGTGGCCTTGAACTCATAAAGCTTCCTCTGTCTCCTAGACACTCAGATTAAAGGCATGTGCCACCATGTACAGTGATATCCTGCATTTTTTAAAGATTTTTTTATATTTATTTATTTTTATTTTATGTGAATTATTATTTTGCCTGCATGTATAACTGTGTAAGGGTGTCAGATCTTGGAATTACAGACAGTTGTTAGCTGCCATGTGGGTGCTGGGAATCGAACTCAGGTCCTCCAGAAAAACAGTTAGTGCTCTTAACTGCTGAGCCATCTCTCCAGCCCATTTTTTTAAAGTTTTATAAATATTCTTAAATAAACTTTTTTGCTCAGATTATTTTTTAAATTGCTTTTTATATTTATTTATTGTTAGTGTTTATGTTAGGGACATGTAAAATGGCACTGAGAAATAAATGGTGCAAATATTAATGTGGCAATTGTAACAATAATAATTCAGTAGATTTTAGGAAAAATAGATAAATATATATGTTAGAAAACAAACTAGGAACTTCAAAACAGAGGAAATATAAGGATGACGTCATTTTGGGTTCTTCTAGCACAAGAAAAATGGAAGAAAGCAATTATAAACTCTAGGGACAACCCTACAAAGGTGAGGCACAAAATAAATATAAATAAAACAATTAATATAAATAAAATTCAATGGCTGCTGGGGACATAGAGCAGCGGTGATAACATGCTTATTCACCAAGCATTATGCTCTGGGTTCAATGCCAATAATGCCACAAACAAACAAAGTTGCATGATTTTGAACAGTTGGTAGAGAGAGAACTTCAGAACTATAGGTAAAGAAATAAAATCAAAGCATATGGACAATGACCAATATTGACAAGTAAAACACTGTTTATCATTTCCATTATTGCTGTGCTAAAATGAAACATGTAGCGGTGTTTGGGAGAGGGTGCTATCATTGCAAAAAAACAAACAAAGAAACTGAAAAAGGAGAAGAACACAAGAGAGGCAATGATGTCTGGGTGCTAGCCAAGGCAATAAGGCAAGAAAATGGAACAGCATCCGAAATAAAAAAAGAGATAATGCTTAATGCTGAATACACAGCTCCAAAGGAATCTATTAAAAACTTAATAGAAATATTAAGAGTAACTGTGCAAGACACCAGATCAATCTACCAAATTAGAAATCATATATCCATATGCGAGAAACTAAAATAAAGGAAAGCAATCCTATTTATAAAATTATCCAAGGAATGCCTACACACAAAGTACAAGGTACAATCACATTTCATTACTCCTCGGGCTGAGGCAAGAAGGTCATAGGCTAAAGCCAGTCTGAGCTATAAAGGAGACTGTCTCAAACACACACACACACACACACACACACACACACACCACACGCACGCACGGGGGGCGGGGGGAGACAGAGAGACAGCGAGAAAGACAGAGAGGCAAAGACATGCAAAACTTCTCTAAGGAAATACAAAACTTGTACACCCAAGACTACAAAACATTGCCCAACAAAATTAAAGATAATATAGGTAAATAAAAGCTGTCATGTTCATGGAGTGAAAGATTTAATTCTGTTAACAGGGTCAGATTTCTAAAGTTAATCCACAGGTTTCGACATTAAGAATAGCTAAGATAATATTAGAGGAGAACAAAGTTGAAGGATTCAGTTTTAAAACTTCCTATAAGAAATGGGACTGTGTGAGGATAAAAGAAAGAGGGGAACCACACAGGAAATGGAAGAGAAAAGAAAGGTAGGCATCATGAATCTCATTGAACTAATCTCTCTGTCTCTGTCTCTGTCACACACACACACACACACACACACACACACACACACACACACACACACACACACGGAAGCGGAAGGGGACTCTTAGGGTTGCAAAGGGACAGTGGGAGGGAGAAGGGGAAACAAGAGAAGATACTGGGGTACAAATAGGAGAAAAGAACACTGTATGAAAATGTCATAAAGAACCCTGTCACTTTGTGTGCTTACTAAATGTTTTTACATTAATTAAAAAACAATTTTAAATTTCCTATAATAAGTACACATGGTCACACCTGGTTTTTACATGGGTGCTGGGGATCTGCTAGTCTTCATGCTTTTACAATGAGTTTTCTTGCCTACAGAGCTATTTCCCCAGCCCTCTAACTGTATAGTTTTATTATTTTTATAAATATTTTTCTTTTTCCATCTTTTATGTGTGTGGTGTGTGCATGTATGTGAAGGTGGTACCTGTGGAGGCCTGAGGCAGATGTCCCAATCACACATTTCTCTTCCACATATTGACTGAGTCAGAGCTGTCAGTCAAATTCAGCTCACAGATATAGCTAATCTTGCTGGCTATCTTGTTCTGGGAATCCCTGGTCTCCATCTTCTGAGCCTAAGAACTTCAGGCTGGTTATCTCACCCAACTGGTATTTACATGGATTTCTGGAATCCTGAATTCTGATCCTTGTAGCAGGCTTTCCTTGAGTCAACAACCAGCTCCCCAATCATGAATGCTTGGCTTTAGTTTAGGCTAGTTTCTTGCTAGCTCTTATAGCTTAATCTAACCTATTTCTCTTCGTGTGCATTCTGCCTAGGGGGTTTTCCCTTTCTTTTATTCTGTATGTTCTACTCTGTGTCTCGCTGGTTTCTCTCTCTCTCTTTCTCCCTTCTCTCCCCCTCAAGCTTAAATTCCTGTCTCCTTATTCTCTTTTCCCACCAGTCCCACCCCTCCCTCTACCGCCTATTGGCCACTCAGCTTTTTATCGGACCAATCAGGTGTCTTTGGCAGGCAAGACATCTTTACATAATTAAACAAATGCTTAAGCAAACGTTTTATCTCCTTAAACAAATGCAACACACCTTTACATGCTAAAGTAATATTCCACAACATAAATGTAACAACCTTTACATAGTTAAAGTAATATTCTGCATCGTAAACAAACATAACACTCTTGACATAGTTAAAAGTAATATTCCACAATAGGTCCTCACAGTTGTAGCGCAAGTGCTTAACCACTGAGCCACTGCCTCATTTCTCCTAATTCTGCATTTTTAATGGTGAACTGTATTTCATGAGCGTTATCTTCCCAAAACAATTAGAAAAGCAATGACAGTGGGAACGGGGTTTAAAGTAAGCTCTTGATCCATCAGTGTGCATAAGCTAAGCAACACCTGAGCCTGATTAATTCTGACAGCATAGTACAGCAACATCATCAATAACAATATGTATAGAGATAACTTACTAATTTTAGTGTCCCATATATCATGGCTGCAAACAACTAGTGATCCAGGAGACACTGGCTCTGGATGAACAGATCTGGTGATGCTGTAGTGAGCTAAGAACCAAACAGCTGAAGGCTGTTCTGGGGAGTGGAGTAAAGGAGAAGGAATGGACTAGGAGACTCACTTTTCATAAGCCTGTCCATGTTATCCCATTTTCTTTATCCATGTATACCTGATATATATTCCTAAATAGTCATTACTTGACTTGTATGGTTTTATTTTTCATTATGTGGAAGACTTTCTTTCTTTTTTTTTTTTAACTTTATTTATTTATTATTTATTTATTTATTTGCGTTGGTGTTTGCCTGGAATTGGAACTACAGACAGTTGTTAGCTGCCATGTGGGTGCTGGGAATCGAACCCGGGTCCTCTAGAAGAGCAGCCGGTGCTCTTAACCGCTGAGCCATCTCTCCAGCCCCATGGAAGACTTTCAAAGAATTATTCTCTGGCATTTTTAAAAGTTTGAAACTATTATTATCTGAATTTATACTTTAAAGTAATAAAAGCTCCTACAAGCATAGCAGGATGGTGCATCCTGTACTCCCAGCATTTGGGCAGTACAGGCAGGAAGAACCAGAGTTCAAGGCCATCTTCAGAACATACCCGAGTCCCTGTCTCAAATAACCAAAAGAAGGAAGGGGAGTCTGGGAGATATCTCAGTGAGTAAAAGCAGTAGCTACAAACACAACTTTGAGGACCCGAGTAAGCATTCTGAGAACCCGATAAAAGCATAGCATACCGTACAAAAAGCTGTAACCCCGATGCTCTTACAGGGAGATGGCATACAAAGACAGGAGAATCCCCTGAAGCTGGTGAGCTGCAAGCATGCAGTGGAAAGTCTCAAACAAGAAATAAGGCGAGGACCAACAACCAGGCTGTCTCCTGACCTCCACGAGAGTCGTGGCATACATACATGTGCATACATTTAAACATACAAATACACACACACAGAGAGACACAGACAAGTCCTTGTTTAATAAATTTGAGGATGGTCACCTAAAAGTAGTATTATATTCAAGAAAGTCTGCAAATACAAATTTTCAAAATATCATTTCCTGGGGGTTGGAGGGATGGCTCCGTGGTGAAGAACACTGGCAGCTTTTCTAGAGGACTCAACTTTCCAGCACCCACATGGCAGTTCACAACCATCTGTAATTCCAGGTCCAGGGGATCTGACACCCTAGTCTGGCTTTTGTGAGTACTACATGCATGTGGTACACAGACATACATGCAGACAAACTAACCAGACACATAAAATAATCCAAAAACAAAAGCAGTTCTTTTAGTAAGGTGAATAATCACTAAGTTTATAAATGTAATAATGATTTATATTAACATGAGCAACATATGATTCTTCTAAACATCCAGACTTTTGGTTAGGTTTATACTGGGCCCGAGAGCTAGATGGTACAAGAGTTATGCATGCTCAGTGCTCTTGTAAATGACCCAAGTTTCGTTCCCAGAACCCGTGTTAGATGGCTCACAACTACCAGGTTCTGGACCTCCAGGCCCTCTTCTGGATCCCAAGGGCATCCTCACTTCTATGGCATATACTCATATACACATATACACATAAATATAAATAAAAATAAGTATTACAAAAATCTAACTCGATTTACAAACATCCCATTTCTGTCTTTTGCTCAACTTCAGATGACTGGGGATTGTACAGTGATGTTCAGAATGCTGGGCTCAGCTCCCTTAGCAAAGGACAGAAGGTGACATGGGCTGGTGGTAGACTGGGGTCCAGGGCTCCACCTGCTTTATCACAGCTTCCTACAGCATAACAATAAAATCAATGCTTCCAGGATTGGGACAATAAATCAGTAAATAAAGTGTTTGCCACTCAAGCATGAGAGCTGGGTTTGAATCTCCAGCTCACACAAAGAAAACCCGGCAAGGTGGCACACATCTATAACCCCAGAGCCCAGGCTACATAGAACCAGAATAGACTTGAGGGCTTCCTGGCTGGTCAATACAGCTAAAAGGGCTCAGGAAAAGAACTTGTCTCAGATCAGGCAGAGAACAATAGGAGATGCATAATGTTACCCTTTGGCCTCCATGTGTGCATCTCTCTCTCTCTCTCTCTCTCTCTCTCACGCACACACACACACACACACACACACACACACACACACACACACAGGTGCTTCAGTTTGATTCCTAACAGAATAAACTGTATATAGTTCAGATCTTTTCAAGATAACCAGACTCAATTAAGCAAATAAATAATGAAGCATAATGACTACTATCCCTTCCTCATTATATTTGCATGTCATAGGATCCAAAGCTAATATAAAATCAAATTATAGGCATATCTCTTATTGGACACCTGTGAGAAAAACTGAAAGTGGTCAGTCAGGTTTTTAGGAATTATGCTGACCTGTCCAAGTGGTAAGAACTGAACACAGTTTAAGGGTGGTGACCCACACCTTTAATCCCAGCACTCAGAAGGCAGAGGCAGGACGATCTCTGAATCTGAGGCCAGACTGCTCTACAGAGCAAATTCTAGAACAGCCAGGGATACATAGAGAAACCCTGTCTCAAAAACAAACCAAGCAATCTAACAAACAAACAAAACAAAACAAAAAACCCAAACAATTGCGGAAAGCAACAACAATGCTAGATCAAATAATGAGACATGAAGATAACATAAAATCTGGCTCTAAAAAGAAAAAGTCAACAAGTTATATGGTTTGAAAAGAAACCAGAGTATGGTTGTAAGAACAAAACATAAACAGGAGTAAAAAGAAGTAAAGGCAACAGCCATGAGACCTTGGTATCTCAGTCCCTGCCTCAGAAGGGCAGTTTGGCGGCTAGGGACGAGAGAGGCACATCCTCAGCATCAACACCCGCTTCAAGGAAAAAACATCTTCAAGATTTGTGTGCAACACTGAAATAGAATCACAATCATCTCCTTTGCTGTGTAAACTCTCTAATCTCAAATTAACTCTGTATGATTTTAATAACAGATCACTGTGTCAAAGTAGTTAAAATTTAAATAGATAACTAAAAATTATAAACAGATGCTAGGTAGACAAAGAAAGTCTGTAAGTATATTATGCTACTTTGTCACAGGGAGAAAAAAATGTCAAATTTAGAATCCCCACCCTCAGAAAGCCCTCTCTTTTATGTTGCTGTCTAAGGCAAAGAAAAACAATGTTTCGATATATTTGAAACTGGAAAAAAAGAAAAAAGCTAACACACAAACAGAGCAATAACAACAAAAAAACGTTGAACTATGTAATCCAGGCTGGCCCTGAATTCATGCTCTTCTCTATCTCTTTTTCCTGGGTGTTAGGGTTATGGTTATGCACCAGTCAGTTTAGCAATAGCTTTTCAATATTTTCTACTTCATTCTGATAGCAACTTAAATCTTCAAAATTAATCAGTATTTACGTCCTCCACACTAATTAGGATAAGTAAATTACAGAACCACTGAATTTACCGAGAAGGCTGAGAAGAAGGATCTCAGGCTAGAGGAGCAGGGCTACATGACAGGGACTTAGGGAATTAAAGGGCAAGTTCTCGCACACATAATTCAAATGGAGAGAAACAGGATTGTGCTGTGTCTTTTGGGCTCTAAGTGAATGCATCCTAGTAAGCTATTGATATTTAAATAAACAGTAGGTGACTCAACACCATAAGAGGGCAGTACCTAGTGTATCTTGGCTGACCCAGTGCCATGGCTTGGAAAGGACTCTGGCACGGCATGAAGAGAAGAAATTACAGTGTGTGATCTTTCCTTTGTAGTAAAGAAACACAGACAAACCATCTTGAGATTATGAGATTAATAGAAGCTTTGTGATCATCACCGCTAACGCCAACAGTTTCACCACACACACATCTGATGCTGACATAAAATTTCAGCTCATTCTAGCAGTTCATTACACAATCATGTGCTCACTGTCATACATCTGACCTGCTCAGATTTATGACTGGGAACAGTCACATTTCTCACTCTGGTTCCTTTTCTTCTAAACACTCCTCATCCTTATGCCATTTATTTTCTGTCCCTGTGCTATGCAGAATAAGACAACCATTAATCTGGATTCACCAAAAGAACAGACACTTCCTTCCCTTCCTTGCCTGTCCTTTCGCACTAAGCTCTTCCATTTGGGCTGCATGTTAACTTTGCTGGGCTCCTCTTTACTTGACACATACATGTAAAACCCACTTAGCTTTTGGCTGCTTCTCATCTTCTCATTCATACTCTTTGTGGAAGAGCCTGTCTGCTCCAATGGCTATAAATGTTCTCATTATTTCCAGACCCCAATATCCTGGCTCATTTTCTTTTTTCTTTTTTTCCTTTTTATTTATTTATTTAATTATTTGCCTTGGTGTTTGCCTGGAACTGGAACTACAGACAGTTGTGAGCTGCCATGTGAGTGCTGGGAATCGAACCCGGGTCCTCTGGAAGAGCAGAGGGTGCTCTTAACCACTGAGCCATCTCTCCAGCCCCCCTGGCTCATTTTCTAGACTGCTCTCTAGCCATTTCCATATATATAGTTTGTCTGTTTTTTGAGACAAGGTTTCACTGTGTAGACCAGGCTGGCCTTGAATTCAAAGATCTACCTGCCTCTGTCTCCTGAGGACTAGGGTTAAAAGTGTGTGCTACCATTGCCCAGCTCATCACACCATATCTTAATGAACTCTTCAAGGATGCAATTAGTGAAAAATAACATAAGATGACCTTCAGCTACTTATACTGAAAAAAAAAGTTTCAAACACAAAACTTTTAAAAGACCCAGTCAACATTCCAAACCAAATAACTCATTTGTCTTTCAAAACTAGCCCCATCCATATTTATATATTTTGAAATACATTTAGTCATTTTGAAACATATTTGGTGACCACCAAAAAAAAAAAAATTGGCTACACTATATGTAGTTTATCATGTATATTATGATTCAAACTAAAAACAACAACTCCACCCCGCCCCCAAGAACATCAGGTCAGAGACTAAAGTCACCAGTCTTTTAGGCAGCTCTGAAGAGCCTTTTGAAAATGGGGCCACAATAACTTCAAGATCAGTGAAATATTTTAACAGTGCCTCAATACAAAAAGGCTTTCAATTTTATCCTGCAAGTGAAGATTTTAAAACAAAATAAATCCCCTTGACATAATTGTTGTAGTAGGGTTTTTTTGGGCCGTTTTGGGTCTGGGAGGTTTGTACCTGGCGCGGCCCGCAGTGGCAGTTGGAACCTGGTTTGTGCCCACGGCTTTTGTCTCCCAAAGAAATGAATTATACGCTTATATCTGCACATTATTAACTAGCTCTTTTATCTTAATTTAACCCATTTTTATTAATCTTTTACCACGTGGCCCACAGCCCATGGCTCACCTGGATTTTTATATGTTGTTTTTGCGGGGGACGGATGAAGAGTGACTAACTCCACCCTCCTTCTCCTACCTGGCTGCCTCTGATTCTCTACCCACTTCTATGGTGCCGTGCATGGGCCAAACAGTTTTTTATTTATATCATATAGAAAATATTCTACCACATTTCCTCTTTTCTGTCTAATTAAAAAGGAAGGTTTTAATTTTTATATAGCAAAGTTACAACAGAATAGCTCTCAAGCAGGAATTATAGTCACAATATCTAGTCTATTTGTATTTACAAAATTAAACAGAATATTTTATTATCTATCTTATCTTTGTGAGTCTAAAGTTTCATATCTAATATATCTTTTAAACTAAAAAGAACTATATCTATAATTATTAAACCTTTAACCACATCAAAGACTACAGAAGGATATATTATTATGTAAATAAACAGGAAGTGCAAGCAACTTCCCAAGTCTAGAAAATGACAGAGATGACACCTGTCTGCCTGGATAGTCACTCAAAGTTCCTTTGTAATGTTGGGGCATCATCTTTAGCCTATAGGCCCAAAGTCTCTGGCATACCTTTCAGTGATGCAGCAAACCTGGCACAGTCCATCAGTCACATCTCCATGTGTCCTGAAGGATGCTTGGCGATGTTTTTTGCAAAGCAGGAACTTGAAGGACAATTTTAGTTTGTTCAGCCAAAGTTTAGAGGTCACTTTTTTTTAGAACTTGCATGTCTACTTTATATAGCATATTATCAAGCAGTCAATATTATAACAGTTTTTTGTCTAGTGGCTGTTGCCACAAAGTAAATTTTACATGAAGTTTTCTTAATGCCCATCAGTTTTTTTAAATATATTGGTGTTGCCAGGGACAGACCTGTCTCACTGTCTAGAAAAGTCTAAGTTCTTAAAATATTTTAAATGTCATATTTTGTATGTCTTTGAAGTGTTTGAAGACTATCTATCTAACTGAAATATATCTTTGTATACCTATAAAAACCTAACTAACATGACTGTAAGTTTGGCTATCAGAGATGACTATTAATGTGCATTTCTCAATTACACATTACAATTTTAAAAGAGTTACATCAACATCATACCTTAATCAAGAGTAGAAAAATATATATAGCATAATAAAATTGACCTTAAGTTTATATCAATAAATTAAAATCTATCTTTTTTAATTTTTTTATATCATATCCTCCTCTTTTTTTAAGATTGACTATGACTATTAATTATTTATAATGAAAACAAACATTAATAAGTAATATTTTTGGGAAATTGGACGAAGTTTTTCTTTTTTTTTTTTTAAACTTTATTTATTTATTTATTTGCCTTGGTGTTTGCCTGGAACTGGAACTACAGACAGTTGTTAGCTGCCATGTGGGTGCTGGGAATCGAACCCAGGTCCTCTGGAAGAGCAGCCGGTGCTCTTAACTGCTGAGCTGAGCAATCTCTCCAGCTCCCGAAGTTTTTCTTTTATTATTATTATTAAAACCTGTGAACCAGGTTTTAACTGCCACCGCGGGCCTCGCCAGGTACAAACCTCTTTGACCCAAAACGGCCCTAACCCTTTTTTCTCTTTCACTGAAGACATGTAAAAACACTTTCTCAGTCAGATCCCAGTAGACTGACTAGATTTTGATATTCATTATTCTGTGTTGTGAGACATTTGTCTACTGTGTGAAAGTGTATTGCTGTGATGGTATAATAAACATCCCAATAGAGCTAACCAGGAGGTATAGACAGGATTTCCAGGAAGAAAAATGAAGAGGAGGAGGAATCGAGGAGGGTAGAGTCACCAGAAGACAGAGAGGAAACAGGAGCGACACAATGAAAGAGAGGTAACACCATGTGACAGCATGCAGATTAATATAAACTGGTTAATTAAGTTATATGAGCTAGTTGAGACAAGCCTAAGCTAAAGGCCAAGCTTTCATAATTAATAAGAAGCCTCAGTGTCATTATTTGTGAGCTGGCGGCCAAAAGAAAAATCTGTCTAGAGTTCTGAGTAAAACTATTAAATCAATTGAAGGGCTATTGCTTTTTCATATCTTTTTAAAACAGCTAAATATGTAGCTCAATGTTAAAAGCTTGCTTACTATGTGCAAGGTCATAAGTGAGCACTCTAGCACTGAGAAAAACAAATAAGGAAACAAATAAAATATCTTTGATTAAAAAGAAAGTATTAAGAAATAGTAATAATAACCAGCTCCCAGTACATGACACTACTGACAATTACACAGCTGGCATCAGTTGTCACAGCTGGCATTAATTAAACAGCAGACAGGTATGTAGGACCCCAGGTATTTGTGTTCTGTGATCTGCTCTGGACACCAACACACTCAGAGAATTAAGTTCCTCAGAGAAATTAAAATGAGACAAAGCAAGCTGGTCATGATTTTGTCAACACATTGATAAAGAACACCATGTAGCCCAGAACACAAAATGCCCTTCTCCTACTAAGAGAATGTTACTTGTTACCCAATCTAGAACAAATCCTGAATTTAGTCCAAAATCTCTAACAAGTTGTTTTAATTTGTTGTTTAACCCACGGCTGAAAAGGTTCTTTCTCAATCTTTCACTTCGACACTAAACCTAATTTGCTCAACTGTTGTTACATTCCTTTAGCAATCTCCAGATAAAAGGCACAGGCTATCAAAACACCCAATCCATTAACAGTTCTCACAGTCCCAACCTAGCTCAGAAACTTCATTCTCTATCTGCACTAAAGCAAACATTTTTGTCCTTCCTTATAATCTTTCAATCGTTTGTATACACCATGAGGTTTTTCTATACACCCTGAAATTACTGTGTATTTTTCTGCATTCAACTTTTTTCTGCTAAGTGTTCATTCTAGTGACTAGATAACATTCTACCTTTTCTTAAAGAATAAATAAATAAATAATAAAAAGGCATTTCTCCTTCCAGGAATAAAACAATAAGCAAACTCCTACTGTTCCCATTTTCAATGCCTTTTCAACATCTTCTCATCTGCCTCAGGTAAGGTACATCCAGGCTCCTAGTTATCAAATCAGCGGGCAACAAAACAAAGCAAACCAGATTTCATGCCTACAGCTTGAGAAGAAGAAGAAGAAGAAGAAGAAGAAGAAGAAGAAGAAGAAGAAGAAGAAGAAGAAGAAGAAGAAGAAGAAGAAGAAGAAGAAGAAGAAGAAGAAAAACAGCTCATTAAGTGTCATGTCAGGATGTGGTAAGAGCCCGAATTTAGAAATGTTTCTGTTAATAATGATGTGACCTCTGGCTAGATTTTCTTTCTACGACTACTTCCTATTGTATTAAATGTCAAGAGTCATGACAGTCCCTATCTCTAGCAGTTTTATAAAATAAAATCTGTGGCCTTGCGACTTGGTCACATAGCGCCACGGAGTATGTGCCAAGAGCCACTGCAGCTTGCTAACTGGGAGAGGGGTGTGAGAGGAGTGGGAGCCACTTGCACTATCTAGGCTAAGACTGCATGTGACCCACAGCTTCCTGCGTGGGCTTCCTCAAGGGAAAGCATTTGACCAGGCAGAATATGCCAAAGTCATCAGACAATCGGTCACTTTTTCTTTCAAGTTCTGCCTACAGCTGGTAGTTCAAATATTAACACCAAGATTAGAGAGAAAGAGTGAATCCGATCCAGCCGTTCATGGAGGCTAGAACTTCCCTAAAACTTGTTCTCTTTCCAGAAAGCACTAAAGCAACTTCGCTCAGGGTTCACAGGGCGGGTTTGCATCCATGCTTCTAAGGACAGAACCTCAGGTCCCGAGAAGACGCAGCAGGCGCACAGCTGTCCCTAGCCCCCACCGGCCCCGCCGCAGCTGCACCCGCCTCCCACCTGCGCCTGCACCTGCACCCCCATCTGCGCCTCGGCAGGAGCTCACCCACCGGCGGCACTTGCTGTGCCTGGGAGCAGGTGACAGCAGTGGCCAGGAGGACCCAGCTGACAAGTCTCGGGCCCAGCATCTTCCCAGCTGCCGGAGCTGGTCCAAGCGACTTCCTCAGCAGCCTCGGCCACAGGGACCACCTCGGCCCGGAGCAGGCCGCGCCCCCACGCGTGACCGGCGACCCCGGACCACACCATGTGCAGCGGGGGACGCGCCGGAGATGGAGGCGCCGCAGGCCCCTGAGCGGAGTCCCGCTCACAAGGCCAGAGAGCGGCTATGCCTCCCCGCACTCCAAGCAGTGGTTTCGTCCAACTTTAGCCACGCCCCGGGGCGGGGCCTCCAGCTTTCCCCAGGACTCCTCGCTCCTCGATTGCCAGGGGTTTTGCTGGGCTCGGGGTGAAGGAGGGTGCTTGAGTCAGAGGTCAGCTCCAAGACGTCGTGGATCCTAAACCCACTTAACCGACCCAGAGTCTCAGAGCATAAAGTCAGAGTCAGTTTACCCACTGGGGAAGGCTGGCCCCAAGTGAGTCATCCTATTCATCCTGCCCAAGGGGGAGTCACTGCCAGAGGGGAGGTGTCTGGGTCAGGACCGGGAGGTTTCTACACTTGAGTACTCTAGGCTGTGAATTACTCGCCTGGGAGTTCACGGCACTGCTAAATCCTAAGATTTGGACTTTGATATCTTGCTCTTACGACCGGGTTGAAGAGGTCGAAGGGGTGGGACCTTAATCGCTGTATTTGTTGAGTTACTCAACTAAAGTGTTTTCGTTTAGCTCATGAGACTGCAGGCTAGCCGAGCTGACCTAAAGCTAGGAACAGCTATCTTTACAGTTTACTTCTGCAAAGCAAATCCACAGAAGTATAATATTTGCTTGGTTTTCACACCACCTTTGGACAAGGCTCTCTGTAATAGGGTGAGTTACCTAGAATCCAACAGGAAAATTTGCTTTCTAGACTTATGTTTTCTGCTTCAACGATAGACATTTCAAAAAATTTTGTTTTTTGGGTTTGTGTGTGTGTGTGTTAATGCTGCAATAAAATTCATTCAGAACCACTAAAGTCTTATTTAACCCCTACCCTACCCCAGGTTGGCGATCTGTGTATTTCTCCTTTTGTGTGTGTGTGTGTGTGTGTGTGTGTGTGTGTGTGTGTGTGTGAGAGAGAGAGAGAGAGAGAGAGAGAGAGAGAGAGAGAAATTGTAGCTTTACCAGTTATATTGCTTCCTTAGAAAATGCAAACAATCCTTGTTGAAGGCTGGGAAATGAGAAATTAGTGTGGTTTTCACTACCTAAATTTGGAGGCTAAACTATAAACAAATTGTATTCTTTGAGGAAGTTTAAGTGTTGAAACACAGCCCAGGATTGACACACACTTGGATTCCTGCTTAGGGAAGCAAGATCTGAAAATAGTCACTTTTTGAAGGGGGATACTGAAAGAGGCTGTCGGCCCCAAACTCTGGAGCCTGAGGGAGAAGGTTATTTTCAGCCACTGACTTGTTTCAAAACAGTCTAGACAACACAGCAAGACTTTATCTCCAAAACATAGCAAAACAGAATATGCACACAAAGTTCTCCTCTGACACCGATATGAGGAAGCAACAAAAAAAATACAAAGTTCTTCCAGTATGAAACTTACTAGATGGGGAATAGACAATAAATACCATGCATATGAGTCTAGTCCATAAAATAGCAAGCAGAAGGCTGCAGATGCCACAGAGCAGAACCGGACAACATAGAGAGAATGTGGAGGCTGGGAAAGGAGTTGGAATTCTTAGCAACCGGACAGAATAGACATTATTGAGAGGGGCAAGTTTGAACAGTAAGTGGTGGAAATTAGCCTTGTGGACATCAACAAAAGGATCCTGGAGACAGAGGGTGTCTGTGGTGCAAAGGCAATAGTGAGACTTAGAAACATAAAGGTTTAGACTAACATAGCAATGACAAGTGTTTGGGAGATATGCTTAACATGCTGCATATTACATATGAAAGCATCATGCTGCATTGTATCACTATGCAGTCTCATGTTTTATGCATAAGTTAAAAATGCATCTTTAGGGGCTGGAGAGATGGCTCAGCGGTTAAGAGCACCGTCTGCTCTTCCAGACGACCCGGGTTCGATTCCCAGCACCCACATGGCAGCTAACAACTGTCTGTAGTTCCAGTTCCAGGCAAACACCAAGGCAAATAAATAAATAAAGTTTAAAAAAAAATGCATCTTTAACAAGTAAAATGCTACAATCTGATTTTAAAAATTATAGTGTTAAGTTCAACTTCTTCAAGACTTTCAAGCTTATTTCTTCATGCTAACCAAAACTGAGGAAATAATGTATGTTCATACAAATGCCTTAAAAATAAAAGCATTTTGGGGCTGGAGAGATGGCTCAGTGGTTGAGAGCACCGTCTGCTCTTCCAGAGGACCCGGGTTCGATTCCCAGCACCCACATGGCAGCTAATAGCTGTCTGTAGTTCCAGTTCCAGGCAAACACCAAGGCAAATAAATAAATAAATAAAGTTGTTTTAAAAAAAAATAAATAAATAAAAGCATTTTATAAAACAAAAACAAGGACATTAGGCAGAAACTAAAATTTGGAGACATGATTGTTAGTTAACTTTTTTAAAAGCATCCAACCTATTCAGCTATCACAGAGAAGCCAATGTGGCTGGGGCAGAGCAATTAGAGAGAAATAAGTCAGAGGTAAAGAAAGGAAATCAAGTTAAAGACAAGAACCATTTTAAAGACTGGGAGTTCACTCTGGGGATGTTTATAATGCTGAATAATTAGTGTTGAGTCTGCTGAATTACCATGAAATTTAAAATAAGTCTATTAGAAGTAGAGAATCCCGTTTTTAAGTAGCTATTACCAAACCAAATGGCTACCAGATTAATTCCCCTTAATTACTATGGAGAGCAATTTCAGCACACATATCTTCTACTTATGAAATAATATTTGGTAGTTAGGTGATTTAACAAACTTAGATGCTTTATAAAGAAAGTTTATATAAATTGGCATAACTGTATGCACAATCTTTATATAAATAATTTTCAAAACCTACCATATATTATTGATTTTTCTTTTCAGATAAATTAAAATTTAAATCTACTTCCTTGAGAATACATCATGTTATATATATCTCCCCTCATCACACCCCCACCCCCACCCTAACACACACACACACACACACACACACACACACACACACAAACACATCTTTTTGGAATTTGCAGTTCTGGGCATTGAACCTAGGATTTTGCAAATGCTAAATAAAGCTTATATAGCTGATTTATATCACTATCTGCCCTTTTTACTCTGAGTCAAGGCTTTACCAGGCTGGATCAGAACTCAGACTTTAAGTCACTAATATTATGGGTGTCTATTTTTTAAAAAATATACCCAATTGTTAATGCTAAAAATGTACAGAAAGTCAGAGCAAGATATGACTACAGGAAACTTTACAGTGATTTAAGCATTCTGATGTATTTATAGAGATTATATTGAAATATGTATGTGAATGATTATGTGTATAGAAAAGGTGATTCAAACTCTCCAGAGAAGTAGCAAGTCAGCTTAAGTATTTAAATTGTTTATAGGAATAGCTGAAGTTCTTGACTTCCAAATGTCCTACTTATTATTCCTAAATTCACCAGGTGGAGCTTTGATCTAAAATAATTATAGAGATCCTTTTATTCTGTTACAAAGTTAAAAATTTTGAACCTCGTATTTAATCTTTTTTTTTTTTTTTCAAACTGAAGACTTTATTTTTATTTATAAAAGTACAGCAATTACTGTGAGACTGGAATAACTAGAGATATAGCTTGTAACAAAGGCCTACCAGTTGGCAGATGATACTCCAGGCAGAGTGCTCCTGGTCTACAGTCAATTCTTTGATTTCTGTTGTCTTTTGAGGTGCTAGGGATGAAACCCAGGGCTTCCCAAATGCTAAGCAGGTGCTCTAAACCACTGAGCTCCAACGCACGCACCCTTCTTGGTTATGTTAGAGCATGTCTGTAATTTTAAACTCAAAGGAGAGGGAGGTCCGGTGAGACTGTTTAGACTTAGATTCACAGATGACTGAGCCTGAAGTGCCCTGGTCAGGACAGCACGTGCTCTAGGACCCCTTGTCTGATTAACTGCTCACACTTCCACCGAGGCAAAAAGTGTTCAATATATAGGCTTTTGGGAGGCTTCACATCCTGGGTGATGTCCAAGCCTTCATCTCCTCCCAGTGACCTCATGTAAGTAGCAAGAGACTTTTTATAATGGTTGAACCACTCCATTTCTTCAGCAGACATATGGAATCGTAAAGCATTTGGCAAAACACTGCCATATTCCCACCTGAGTGCTCTAATCGGAAGCAACCGGTCATACAGGTATGCTATAGTGCAGCGTCAATTTCTTAACAAAGAACAATGCCGAAATTTGATGGTTGGTATCAAATCACCTCGTCCAGCTGACTTTGCTTCATTCACATCAGACTGGTTTTGTTCATACAAAGCTTTAACCTCCTCCAGAACTTGTCTGAGTCCATCCTCATTGAAGGCCGGCAGCTGCCCTTCCGGCGCGCAGTGTAACTCGCGGACAAGCTCCTTAGCTTTTCCGAATAACATGACGATGCTCCCGGGTCCCGCGGTGCTGCCAACTGCCAGGTCACCCCAAACGGTCGCTGGGTTCTTGGTCCCGGCACTTCTATTGTTCAGAGCTCCACAGCGCTCAGCCTCTCCTCCTTGCTTTGGCGCCAAATAGCCCTCGTATTTAATCTAATTGTGCCTCTACAAAGGTCAAAATAAAGGTTATAATGATTATCTTTCACTTGTACTAAGTGTTTATTTCTTTGTAAAACATTGCTAAGTGTTATTGAATCAGTGATAATGCAAATATATTATTTTTGAGGAGCCACTTTAAAAAAAATCCTGGCCTGTTTTACTTTTTCCTTAGTGAGACATACTTCTGACGATATGTACGAGAGCCTTGTGCATTCTAAACATGAACTTTACCTATAATTGAGCTACAGCACTGGTCCTGAAGGTTCTTTTCAGCTTAAATTCTACAATGACAAAACTATTCTAGCATTATATGTTGCCTACTATACATAAATGATTATTAATTAGCTCATTAATTACACATTAATTCAACAAATTGTTTCTCATGTGCCTGTAATAGATTTATTTTCTCAAAAAGACTGAACACTTAATACCAGTGCTAGGAAAATAGTAAACAAATGGTTATTGTTCCCTGGAGGCTTCAGCCTCACAACAGAGAAAAGTCAAAATGGAAGGCAAACTATAAATCCAAGAAATATCTTAAAAAGTTTCAATATAGTTAGTCCATTAGGCCAGAATCTTCTCTCTGGCTTATACTGTGGATATTTCTCAGATCTCAGTTCCAATCCTGTCATGTAGCAGCTACAAGATTTGAATGAGACATAACTTTATCCCTCTGGGGGTGGGCACTGACTGGCCTCTGACATTTAAAATTACTCGATTCCTCTTGCCGAAATGCTTGGCTTAGGTCTTACTCAAGATTCTTGTATCAAACAAATTGATTTGAAGCCCAGGATTCATGCTGTATAGTCAAAGCAGTTGCCTTCTCTCTTCCAACAGGAAAGAGGAAGCTTGCATCCGATGCTGCTGGCATTCATAGCACAAACTTAAGGGAGCCACCTAAGATGAAATAGATACAGTGGGCAGCACAGTGGGATGATGAAAAGAAACTGGGTCATTGGTGACATTGTTAGGATGTTAGATCAATTAACCCCAGAGCCTGTCTGACAGCTGGACTCTGTTTTCATGATACACTACACTGTATTGCTGAAGCCTTAGTATAAGGCTTATTACTCCTTATTACAAAGATGAAGTTGCTTTGCTTGCAAGGTGAACTGTTGTGGAACGAAACCTACCTGATATGCACAGAAAACTGTGTATCGCCTTCTGAATAGGAGAAGATTGCTGTCGAGCTACAGAGCTTCCTCCTCTGCTGACTCAGAAAACTTGCTTGTCTTCTATTAAATTTTACTATTCTAACTTGAATTCTTTTCTTTAGAAAGATCACCCAAATCATATGAGCTTCAGGTCTCCAAGAACCAAGACCTATATCAGATATTTTGGGGGAGAAAACTTGACCTTTCTCTCCAAGTTCTTCCATTCATGTTTCTCTAAGGGAGGAGTGACTTACCTAATTGGTAGATAGCTGTACGAGTCATAGTACATGCATGACCTGGTCTTTCCTTAGCTCTCATTCACACCTGCCTTCCACAGCAATAAGCTCACTGCATACAGCCCTAGATGACAAGCTCCCAAGTAGAAATAGTTGCTGCCTTTGACCGTGTTTTCCAAGATAGGCACATCTCCCAGGAATCTTAAAAAACTGTTGTAACATGATGGCTTGTAGATTCTAGAGAAACCACCTTGAGAGCTTCAGAAGACATGCAGAGAAAGTAGTCAAGGACAGGAGCTTTTCTAAGTCCTTGACACCAGGCTGCCAGTGATGAAGGCACCATCCCAGCTCCTGCTGCACCATGCACACATCATCCCTTCTCCTCTAATTGGCTGTGTGCCCAGGATGCAATTTGTGTTTGTCAAGTAACTGGAGGCACAGATTCACTCCAGAGGGAAAGACAAAATCTTTGACTGAGGGCCAAGCTGTTCTGTCTATCCCACTATAATCAGCAACAAAGGTGATCTTTAATTCTGTCTAACATCTGTGTATATTTCTCAGAAACGTGAGAAGTATGGTGGTCACCTTAAATGACAAGGAAAACCAATTACAACTGTGGCACTTGGGTATGTATAAAAAGGGTATAACTGACTATATGTACAAGCAGAACAGTGGGTGCTGTCAATGGTACACACACCAGGAACACACCAATACTAAGCCTCAAGTTTAAGACTAAAAAGAAAATAATGCATACTCAACTATATATATAATTTTATATATAAAATGTATATTATATATTAAAACCTTTTTATCTCTCCT
This sequence comes from Sigmodon hispidus, assembly GCA_004025045.1. Lineage (NCBI taxonomy): Eukaryota > Metazoa > Chordata > Mammalia > Rodentia > Cricetidae > Sigmodon > Sigmodon hispidus. The sequence goes on along the minus strand of PVIH01006811.1, from coordinate 78,614 downwards.
CCCTTTCCTTCTCCCTCTACCCCCCTCTGTGTATAGAGAGGGTCTTGGAATGTAGCCGTGGCTGGCCTAGAACTTGTGGTAGTTTACCCAACTCTGTCTGTCTAGTGCTAGGATTACAGATCTATGCTGCAATGCTGAGCTATGTTAACCTATCCTAAGCAGTTTTTGTTAGGACTGCTAACAAACTCTGACATGACACACTATCACTTCTTCAGTTTTCTTAGTAGTAAACAGCAGTTCAATTTTCCTATTTTGCTTAGGATAATGATCTTTTGGTCATATTTGACTTTTATTTTTCTTGATACACACTCACTACACCAGCAAATCTTTACTTTCAACCTGTACGGTATCCAGAATCTAGCATTTCTGGTCACTTCCATTGCTTTGGTCCAAGTTACAATTACCTGGATTATTCCTGATGTCATTCATCACCCATATAATCTCTATAAACACCATGTCCTTCTCTCCTCAAAACCACTCAATTACTTACTTGTTATTCAAAATAAAGCCAGCATTCTCACCATGGGCTATAAAACCATACTGATCTGGCCAGCCTCCTGCTACTTCTCTGATCTTGAATCCTACCAGCTTCTCTTTCACTGAATCCCAGCTATCTCAGCCTTCTTCCTGAGCTTCAGGGATGCTGGGGATGGCCCATAAAAGGAACTTAGACACTTTAGTATGTTCTGTCCTAGGTATACATGTGGCTCACTCAAATGTTCAAATAACTCCTCTTAGTGGATTTTTTCCACCCAGAGTCATGTATAAGATAGCAGTCAATCAGTAGATAATCTCTAGCTTCCCAGAACTGGTGGACCTAACTGTAAATGTTATCACCACCTACTATGTTCCTCTTGATTTGACCAATGTCTGTCTCCAGCCAGAATGTAAGATCCACGAGGTCATAGACTTTAAAAGTTGTTACATTCTCAGTACTTAGTACAATGTTTGGCATGGGTTATGAATAGTTATTTAATAAACAAATTAACTAAAATTGCATTCAGATCATATACTAAGTGATAGTTACAATAATATAAAGAATAATGGATCGAGGATTGTATTCTAGATTGTAAGTTGGTTGGTGATCATTATAGATATGAAGCAGGTACTGTAGTCTCCATCTTATGGGAAAAATCTGTGTTGTATTCTGAGTAGTTTTATGCCTGATTTTTCAAATTCTGAGGCACTGAGGCATGTTCACTTAGCCACTACACTAAATTGCAAGATCACAAAAGCATAGGGGTTTTTTTGTGTCAACTAGAGTCATTTGGATGAAGACCTATGAGTCGAGACGATGTTTTCACAAGATTTGCCTGTAGGCAAGGCTGTGGTACATTTTCTCTGTGATGTCTAATGTGGGAGGGCCCAGCTCACTGTAGAAGACACAGCCCTAGGTTGGTGGTCCTGGGAGCTTTAAGAAAGCAGGCTGAGCTTTTTACCCCTGACATCTTAGGAAGGCTGTGGTGGTTGTCTCTCCCTGCTCCACCATGCCTCCCAAGGATGACAAGAAGAAGAAAGATGCCGGAAAGTCGGCCAGAAAAGACAAAGACCCAGTAAATAAGTCTGGTGGAAAGGCCAAAAAGAAGAAGTGGTTCAAGGGCAAAGTTCAAGACAAGTTCAACAATCTAGTCCTATTTGACAAAGCTACATATGACAAACTCTGTAAGGAAGTTCCCAACTATAAGCTTATTACTCCAGCTGTGCTCTCTGAGAGACTGAAGATTTGAGGGTCTTTGGCCAGGGCAGCCCTTCAGGAACTGCTTAGTAAAGGACTTATCAAGCTGGTTTCAAAACACAGAGCCCAAATGATTTACACCAGAAACACAAAGGGTGGAGATGCCCCAGCTGCTGAAGATGCATGAGCAGGTTCAATCAGCTGTACATTTGGAAAAATAAAACTTTTGTTAAATCAAAAAAAAAAAAGAAAAAAAAAGAAAGAAAGAAAGAAAGAAAGAAAGCAGGCTGAGCAAACCATGAGGAAAAAGCCTGTAAGCAGGGATCCTCTGGCTTTTACAGTTCCTGTCTGTAGGTAGTTCCTATCTCCAGGTTGATCTCATTCCTGGCCGTCTCTCCTGTGTCTAGATTCATTCTGTAACTATTCTCTAATGCTATTTCATATCTAACTTACAACAAGGAAAATCTAGACCCATCAGTTTCCCCTTACTTTCCAAATCCTTTTACTAAGTCAAATGCTAATGTTGGGGGTTTAGGAGTTGCCCTGACTCATGTTTCCTTGATCTCTAGCATTTACTCTTAAGGATTAAGATAATTTGTCCTATTTAAACAATCTCATTGCTTCTCCTTGCCGACAATGTAGTCCAGGCTGCCCTAATTTCTGGTCTCTAACACTGTGACAATTCCTGCATGGACTCATTACTTTAGACAATGAAATTGGGCACATTCAGGGTAGTAAGCTGTAGACTCTAAAATGCAGTCAGAGTGACTGTTTTTATGTTTGTTTGCTTTCTTTCTTGAGACAGGGTCTCACTATGTAGCTCTGGCTATCTTGGAACTCTCCATGTAGACCAGGCTGGCCTGGAATGCAGAGAGATCCATTTGCCTTTGTTTCCTAAGTTCTGAGATTCTCCTGAGTATGCACCATGTCACCTGGTCAGAATAATCTTTTAAAAATAAAAATCTGATATCACTTCCTGACTTTGAATAGTCAAGTCCAAAATTTTCACCATGTCTAGGAAGACACACTTCAGAAGCTCCCTTCATTGCTCTGCCATTTCTTTTACTACCCTGACTCATTCTCTCCCAGTCAAAAAGCAATTCATCTAAAGCACTGCTCCATCCTATCTCAGTGTTCTGAATTCTCACAGGGTGCCTCCTATGTGTGGCATAGTTTCTCCTGTGTCAGCCATTACACGTGTGATTTCTACTCATCTCTGAGTTCATCCTTAATGAATGCTCCCATCGAAGGCGTCCCTGACCCACATCTCTCTACCAAGTTTGTTCTTCCTGTTCTCAATTCTCAAATATCCTGTACTTTTCCCTACTAGTGCTTTGCACACTTTAATTACTGAATGATCATTTAATTATTTGTCTAATGGTTGCATCATATCTGCAGCATCAAGCATAATGCCTGGCATAGTGAAGATGCATAATAGCCACATGATTGATTGACTGACTAACAGAGCTGAAGAAACTAAGCTGTCTAAACAACAAGGATTCATGGACAAACGTAGTCCACCTTTAACCTGGACTCTGTATACCTATCCTTTCCTCTCCTTCCAACCATACTTGTTTCATTTTTTACTTTCTATGTCTTATTTCTCCATATTGGTAGACATGATAATGACACTATTCAACCCATGTTTGGAAACTCTTCAATTTGTGATAGACCTTGGAAGAACTATGGATGATGTCTAATCCCCTGAACATCTCAGAATATAACTAGTAAGGTTTTTTTTTCTCTTTTCTCTAGAGTCTAAGATAAAATTTTAGGGGTTTGTTTTTGTATTTTTAATAGATACATGAACATGACCAAACCAATTACAATTGTGTATGTCACTTGATCAAAATCATGTCAGAAAAAACAAAATCTATCCTTAGACACTTATGGTGAGTGTTTTATCTTAAACAGAAAGACCTCAAGGAAGCAAATACACAAATTGTGAAAAACTCCTGTAGTTAACCAAAGTGATTCTTTCTACTTCATAAGCAGATAAAAGTTCCTACCATTTCTGTTCTCGATAACACTATGTTAATTTGGTTTTTAATTCTCATTAGTCTGCTGGTTGAAATGCTATTTCATGAAAGTTTTATTTTGCAGTTCTGCGATGGGCCATTGGAATCTGCTCTTATGAGTTAGTTGTGTTCGATGGCATCACTGGGGCACCTTGAGTGCTCTGTGATATTTATCCTGCAGAAATGAGCAAACATTACAAGCCAGAGCTTTCTTCCTGGGAGAGACAGTTGTTAAACATTATCAGTCCACCATTGTTGATAAGTCTGAACATTTTCTCATGTATGTACAGGCTTTTATATTTTTTTTAAAATACTAGTTTTTGTCTTTTGTCTGTTGAATAAAAAATTAGCTTTTTGAACACTTATTTTTTGTGTGTCATAAATTCTATCCCTTAACCAATGACAGCTTGCCTATGATGTAAGTGTGCCCCCAGGGTTCTTGAGAACTTTAGATTATGACAACGTTCAGAGTTGATAGGATTTAAAGAATAGGTATCAGGCAGGAGGTCCCTAGTTCATTAGGGACCTTCCCTTAGAAGGGATTAACATGGCTGTCTCGGTACTCTGGCCTATGAGGCTTCTGTATTAACTACCTGTCTTTTCTCTTTTCACACACTCTTCACCTCTGTAATGCCATCCACACTTCCAGCATCAGAGCCAAGCACCATGTTTGGAACCTAACCCTAACCCTAACCCTAACCCATACTCAGCAATAAATGGCCAACATAAAACGAAGTCAATGGCATTTTTGGAGGTTCTTTGTCTCATAATACTTTGTCAAAGCTTAGATTTTTCTTCAAAGTCCTTTGCATATAACTTATTTAATATTAAATTAGGTGGGTCTGTGCACCTGATTATAGAGCCTGCAAGGACTGGAAGAGAATGTTGGATCCTCCGAAGCTAGAGTTACAGGCAGTTTGCAAATGGCCTGATGTGGATTTTAGGAGCCAAACTGGGTTCCTCTGCAAGAGCAGCAAACGGATTTAATCCCTTCAACCACCGCTGCCATCCCACCTGCCGGTAATTTATGGGGACTAGACTGTGGCTGATTTAAAAGACAAAAGTTTATTACCCCAGCCCTACAAAGTCTTTTGTAGTCTGCATTCTTAACTGCAAAAGGGAGTTGATAGCCATGCCCAAGAGTGCCATGATTTCCAAAGCTGCCTTGTCTCTAACTGCACATACTTAATGGACATTACCTTGTTGAATAAAGGTATCAAAATAAGAACAGATTGCCTTTTACAATGTTCTGTGTTGCTGTTAATCCCTTTTGGTCCTCAGTAATTACGGTTGAGGGGTTTAATGAGGTCAGTGGTCTCAGCATGAACTCCTCAAGGATCACTCACTAAATTCCAACTTTAAAGGCCTCAAGGCAATAGGTATGGATCTATTTGCATTCTTCTACATGTTGATATCCAATTATGCCAGCATCATTTGTTGAAGATGCTTTCCTTTTTCCATTGTACAGTTTGGGCTTCTTTGTCAAAAATCAGGAGTACACAGGTGTGCAGATTAATGTCAGGGTCTTCGATTCAATTCTATTGGTCCACATGTCAGTTTTTATGCAAATACCAAGCTGTTTTTATTACTATAGCCCTATATTAAAGATTGAAGTCAGGAATAGTGATGCTTCCAGAAGTTGCTTTATTGTACAGGACTGTTTTTATTTTGGGTTTTTTGTCTTTCTATATGAAGCTGAATATGTTCTTTCTAGGTCTGTGAAGAATTGTGTTGGGATTTTGATGAGGATTGCATTGAATCTGTAGACTGCTTTTGGTGAGATTGCATTTTTTAAAAAATGTTGGTCCTATCTATTCTTGAGCATGAGAAATCTTTCTGATAACTTCTTCAATTTCTGTTTTCAAAGACTTAAAGTTCTTGTCATATAGGTCTGCCAATCCTTTGGTTAAGGTTACCTCAATATATTTTATATTATCATTGTGGCTATTGTAAAGGGTGATGTTTTCTGATCTGTTTCTTGGCCTGTTTATAATTTGTATACAGGAGGGCTACTGATTTTTTTGAGTTAATTTTGTATCCTTTTTTTGTGTACTTTACTGAAGATGTATTTCAGCTGTAGGAGTTCCCTGGTAGAATTTTTGGGGTCATTGATGTATATGATAGTTTACATTTCATCTGCAAATAGCAAAAGTTTGACTTCTTCCTTTCCAATTTATATCCCCTTGATCTCCTTTTGTTGTCTTACTGCTTTAGATAAAATTTTGAATAGATACGGGAAGAGTGAGGAGCCTTGTCCTGTTCCTGATTTTAGTGAAATTGCTTTTTAAAAAATTTTTTAAAAAGATTTCTTTATTTATTATATACAGTATACAGTATACAGAAGAGGGTACCAGATGTTATTCTATTTGGTTGTGAGCCACCATGTGGTTGCTGGGAATCAAACTCAGGACCTCTGGAAGAACAGTCAGTGCTTTTAACCTCTGAACCATCTCTCTAGTACTGTGAAATTGCTTTTTTACTCTCCATTTAATTTGATGTTGGCTGTCAGCTTGTTGTAAATTGCCTTTATTTAGGTATGTTCCTTGTATTCCTGACATCCTCAAGACCTTTATCATGAAGGTGTGTTAGATTTTATCAAAGACTTTTTCAACATCTAATAAGATAATCATATGGGTTTTTTGGTTTGTTTATTTTTTTTTAAACTTTTATTTATTTATTTGCCTGGAACTAGAACTACAGTTGTGAGCTGCCATGTGGGTGCTGGGAATCGAACCCGGGTCCTCTGGAAGAGCAGATGGTGCTCTTAACCGCTGAGCCATCTCTCTCCAGCCCTTTGGTTTGTTTATATGGTGGACTACATTGACAGATTTTCATATGTTGAACCATCCCTGCATCTCTGGGAGGAAGCCTACTTCATCTTGGTGAATAATTTTTTAATGTGTTTTTAGATTCACTTTGCCAGTATTTTATTGAATATTTTTTTATCAATGTTTAGAAGGGAGATTGGTCTGTAATTCTCTTTGTTTGTTGCATCTTTGTGTGATTTAGGTAGCAGGGTAACTGTAGCCTCATAAAAGTGTTTGGCAATGTTCCTTCTGTTTCTATTGTACGGAACAGTTTGACAAAAAACTCAAGTCCAGGTGGATCAAAGACCTCAACATAAATCCAGTTACACAGAACTGGATAGAAAAGAAAGTAGGAAGTACCCTTGAACACACTGTCACAGGAGACCACTTCCCAAATACAACACCAGTAACACCGACACTGAGAGCAACAATTAATAAATGAGACCTCCTGAAATGAAGAAGCTTCTGTAAGGCAAAAGACATGGTCAATAAGACAAAATGACAACCTACAGAATGGGAAAAGATCTTCACCAATCCCACATCTGAAAAAGGGCTGATCTCCAAATATATAAACAACTCAAGAAACTAGACATAAAAACAGCAAACAATTCAATTAAAAAATGGATTGTAGAAGGGTTGCTTAGCAAAAATTTGTGGTGGTCATAGAGCATCCATGGGCATTAGTTGTGACTTTCTGTGCTTTCTTTATCTGTAGCTGAGCCTAACCTGGCTTGAGAAGCTTTAGATTTTATTTTTTATGTTTCATGTATTTTAGAGAACAGAGAAGTTTTATTACTGTATGGGTTTTTTTTTGTTATCTATTCTGAATGTTTTGCTTTTTTAATATAATGTTTGATATTGATTTTCAAAAAACAAAATTATCAGTTAATGATTTTATTTTTCAGAGCCAAGTTAAAATTTATTTCAGCAAGAATTTCATGATGTTCTTTTAGACAATATTGCATTAAATTTTATTTATTATGCTTTAGAATTCACTTCTTATTAACTTCAGTGTAACTATGTACCATATAGCTAATTTATTTGCTTGAATTAGAAAAAACATAATCCTTTTTAACTGTAAATATATATATTAAATGATCATTCTGTCATTTTATTACACTATTAGTCTACTTGGAAGCAAGTGCAATGAACACCAATTTGATGAATTTCTAAGAAAATATAGGACAAATTTCTATCTTCTGAGTCTACAGATCTAAATGGAGAATTTTCAACAGAGAAATCTCAGATGGTCAAAAGACATTTTAGGAATTGCTCAACATCCTTAGTCATCAGGGAATTGCAAATAAAAATGACTCTGAGATACCATCTTATGCCTGTCAGAATAGCTAAGATCTAAAACACTGATGAAAGATTATGTTGGAGAGGATGTAGAGCAAGGGAATAAAAAAGATATCATAAAATTTGCAGGCAAATGGATGGAACTAGAAAATATCATCCTGAGTGAGGTAACTCAGACTCAGAAAGACAAGCATGGTATGTCCTCACTTATAAGTGGATACAAAGCAAAGGATATCCAGACTACAACACATAGCTTCAGCTAGTTAACAAGGAGGGCCCTAAGAGAGATGTATGGATTACCCTGGGAAGGGAAAATAAAGGAGATCTTATGAATACATTTGGGGTGAGATGAGGCAACAGAGGGGAGGGGATGGGGGATGAGAACATGAGTGAACAGGATGGTCAAACTGGGGGAGGGATGGAGTGGGAGAGCAATGAAAGAGATATCTTGAGAAAAGGAGATGTTATGGCTTTCGGGAGAAACCTAGTGTGAGGGAAGTTCCTAGGAGTCCATAAAGATGACCCCCAGCTTAGAATATTAGCAATAGTGTAGAGGGTGCCTGAACTGGTCTACCCTGGTAATCAGATTGGTGAATACCCTAACAACTGTCAGCATAGAGCCTACATCTAGTAACTGATAGAAGCAGATGCACTGATCTACAGCCAAGCACCAACCCAAGCTCCAGGAGTTTAGTTGGAGAGAAGGAAGAGGAATCATATGAGCAAGGGGCTGGGGTCAATATCATGATAGGAAAATCTAGAGAGATATGTGAACCAAGCTAGTGGGAAATCAGAAACTTTATATGGACAGCTGTGGAGCCTGAATGGTATTGGACTAGGCGTACTGCCTATGGGAGATAGTTGTGTACCTTGGTCTGTTTAAAGAGCCCCTGGAAGTAGATCTATCCCTGGTGCATGAGCTGGCTTTTTGGAGCCCATTACCTTTGATGAGACACCTTGCTCAGCCTTGATGCAGGGGGAGGGGCTTGGACCTGCCTCAAATGAATGTACTAGGCTTTGCTGACTCCCCATGAGAAGCCTTACCCTTTTGGAGGAGGGGATGGGGGTTGAAGAGGAGAAGACTCAGGAAGAAAGGGAGGAGGAATGAGAGGGGAATCTGTGGTTGGTATGTACAATAAATAAAAAACTTCTTAAATAAGAGAAAAAGAAAACAAATAAAGTGAAGGCCTCCAGCTCTCCCTGCTCAGACAGTTGGGGTGTGGGAACTGTACTCTCAACTAAAGGGGGAAGGAAAAGTGGTGGACATTTTCCCTTTTGCTGCAACAGCTATAGATGCATTAGCATCAGTGTTTGTGACTGATGCTTTCCCTACCATTTGCATTTGAGCAGCTCTTGTTTGATTTTCTTAATTGTGTTGGACAAGGCCAGTGCCACTCTGAGTAAAAGTGGTGAGTGTGAATGTTTTCTGGGTGTTCCTCTATGCTGTTTCTCGTGAAGCAATTATGGCATTCTGTAGGGGGAGTTTCTGTTTGCTGAGCATTCGCATCATGAAAAAGTGCTTTTCAAATGCTTTTTTAAAAAAATACATTGGATTATGATGTAACCTTTGTTCATTTTACTAAATTTTGATATAGATATGCATTAGTTTGTTTGTATAGTGAAGCACTGATCTCATGCATAAATCCTACATGATTATTATGTGCACTTCTTATAACACATTGTTAAAATTTGGTTTGATATTATTTTGCTAATTTTTGAATCTATGTTTATTAGGGCTTTTGGTCTGCAGTTTTCTTGTATCTTTGTCTCCAATTTTTAGGTGAGTGATACTAATAAGTTTGACAGTATCTTTTTTCTTCAATTCTTTAGGTAAAGCATTGAATTTCTGTCCCTCACATCATTATTGTTTTTGTGGAGGATGCATGTGTTCATGCTGGTGTACATATGTGTGTGCACATGCATGTAGAAACCACAGGGCAACTTTGAATGGCATTCCTCAGATGCCATTTTGAGATAGAATCTCTCATTGGCCTGGTACCCAACAAGTAGGCTGTCTCCATGTCCCCAGCTCTGTAAATGTGAGTCTACCCCATCATTCCTAATTGTTCTGATGAGGGTTCTGAGAAATCCTAATCTTTCAAAGCAAGTACTTTACCAGATTATTTTATTATATTGTATGTAAGTGTTAAAATCCTTCTATAAATGAAACATTATTATTCTTTTATATATCAATTTTACTTAGCTTTACCATTATTTTAAAAGGATCTTTATCTATCTTTTCCCCTGAGATCATTTTCTTTCTGCCTAGATTTTATAATTTCTTTTCTCTTTTCTTTTTCGGAATTTTGAGATAAGGTTTTGCTATGTAACAGATGAACCAAAATAATTCATTATGTGGGTCTGGGTGGCTTCTGCTCACAATCTCCCTGGCTTCCCTCAACTCCCATGACACTCATAATCCATAATTTAATTGATGATTAATAATGAATTTAATTTTTCTTTGATTTAACTCTTTTATCTTGAAATGACTAATGTAATGGCTTCCTGTTATAATAATGTTATCCATTATTTTGTGCTTGGTTAGTCACTTCTCAGTTTTCCAACCCTAACAGCCACATTCACATTGACAACACATCTGGGACTTTCCATGATCTTAACCATGGTTCAAACATATCATGTTGTGTCTGGAAGATACTGCTGAGCCTTGAAAATAAAGCAGATGTCATTAGGCACTGTAAATCCCCACTATGGACCACCCCAAAGCACAGATGTAATTATGGTTTTGTCCTTAAAATCACTGTACCCTTGAGCCTGGACATGAAGAGACCTTGCTGAGGTGTGAGCCTGCTCTTGGTCTGGCCATTAATAAAGGACTCAGAAGCTTAACCAGTGAGGTTGTCAGTAGCTATTTCACATCAGCCTCATAAAATAGAGATTGCTGGGTTGATGACCGGTTTCTCTCAGCTCACAGAAGATACCCTTTTGCTGTCTTTTGGATTCATTCTTGGCCAAAATCCAGCAATCACCTAAAGTGCTGAATTTTCCTAGATTATAACCTTTCTGGCTTAAAAGTAAACTCAATAAAAGTGTCTTCATATGTGTGTATGTGATGTTCATATTTGGATTTCTCTGGTATGTCAAGATTTACTGTCTGAAAAATTCTTATTTGCTTGCCATCTCTCCTGTTTCTTTTAGTTGTCCTATTATCTCATCCGTTAGCTAGGTATATCTTAGACATTCTCATGCTCTCCATACTTCTTTGACTTTGTATTCATCACATCTTTCTTGTCTCTCTTGGCTGCATATGGGGTCATTTACTCAGGTATCTTAACTTAGCTCTTTGACTGTCTAATCTGACTAATCTTTTCTTAAGTGCATGGACTTGAATCTGGAGCTTTGCTCATGCTGTATGCTGTACCACTCAGCCATATTCCTAGCTCAAGCCAGGAAATGAAAATTCTTTCTCCTTTTTTTTTTTTGTTGGAAATATATCACTCTGTTGCTCAGGTTCATGAACTCTTTCTGTCTCAGCATCACAAGTACTGAGATTATGTATAGGTATATGGCACTGTGCCTGGATATTTTTCATTGTTGAATTTCTTATAATTCCTATTGTGATTTATACCCTATTTACTGGTTCCCAGACAGCCATTGTACTCACAAATTCTCTTTTGAAATAACTCTGGCATTTTTTTTTTGAAGTGTCAAATTTCCTAGCTTTAGTAGAGGCTTTCAGGTGTGACCTAGCTTAGTATCCATCCATCCCTAAGGGTTCCTGTTCTCTTTGGTTTCTTTCTTTCTTTCTTTCTTTCTTTCTTTCTTTCTTTCTTTCTTTCTTTCTTTCTTTCTTTCTTTAAACAAGAAAGATTTATTTGGGGGAGAGGGTATCAAAAGGCTGCCCGGATAGAAAAGGAAAGGAGAAAGTGATTCCCACGATTATTCCTGAGACAGTCAGAAGGGGCAGCATTTGAATAGCCCTTTTATTATGTTGAATAGTCCTTCTCCATGTATCACTCCCAACTTGGGGAAAAAAAAATAATAGTGTTCAAATACAAGCTGGCAAGTAGGTGATGGTAGACATGAGTACTACAAAGAATAAAGGTGTTGTGGACAGTGCGGCTTTGGGGTTAGGAGGGTAGGCTGTTGAGGGTTAGGGTTTTAGTGCAGTCTAATACATACAAAATGTGTCCCACTCTCTCTAGTTTCTATACATTCTATGCTTTGGGACCAGATATATTTAAATACTTAATCCAATAGTTGTTTCAATAAGGAGTGTATCTTAGGGCTATTGCTGTGATGAAACATGATCAAAAGCAATGTGGGGAGGAAAAGGTTCATTTGGCTTACAGTTCCACATCACTGTTCAGCACTGAAGGCAGTCTAAACAGAACTTAAACATTGCAGGAACCTGGAGGCAGAAGCTGATACAGAAGCAATTAAAGGATGCTGCTTGTTAGTCTTTTGCACGTGGTGCTTGAATGGAATCTCAACACCAGGAGTACCACACAAGAGTTTATTACAGCAGCAGGCAGAGGTAGGGGCAGAAGGGAGCAGAGAGAGAGGAAGAGGGTGGGGACTCGTGTGAGCCCTTTCTTTAAAAGGGTGGGTGGGCCCATGTTTGCATCGCCACACCCAGGACATGATTAACACTGTTACATTCCAGGTGAATGCAAGCTTTGGAAATCCTTACATTTCACCCTTTGATATATATATATATATATATATATATATATATATATATATACATAAAACTGACACGAGGACGGAGAGGTCTTTAGCTCCTCTTGCTGGCAGAATTGAAGGATTTGGATCATAGGGCCATGAAGTTTGTTTCCTGGAGCTGGGGGGGGGGAATATGGGTTATAGAGCTTTGTGAGTGACTAAGAGGAAAAGAGTTTGGAAGTAAACCTTGAGTTAGCTGCGTTGTATGAATGGGTCCTTTCTTCTGCTAAGAGATTCTGTTGTTTGCTGCCTGCATGTTAAGGTCTGGGATCCTTGCTAGGTCTGGTAAAAGGAAAGGATCAAAGTGTCCTGTATTTTGCCTACCTGGACTCCTGTGTGTGTGTGGGAAGGTGGGGTGGGAAATGGTCTTTGTTTTACCTGCAATGCATCCTCAGGGAGTGGCTGCTTCAACTGCTTCAACTGTTTACCTGGGTTTCCAAGCAGACTGCCTGGGGCCCTTTGTTTAGCATCTTGGCTTCTGCTCTGGACCTTATGATGGTAAGGTCTGAAAGCCTCAAAGGAAGCTCGGAGCTGTTTTTTTAAGATTTTGGGTCTCTTGTCTGGCTATTTTGAGGAGGAGGGGGGGAAGGTTTAAGATTAGACAAATGAATCCAATGTGGGAAGCCTTCAAGTTTAGCGGCTGTAGGAGTTGTCAGAATTACTCTACATGGTCCCATCCACTTTGGAGTGAGGGGAGGAGGTTGGTGGCTTAGAGAGGAAAGTAAAACTTGATCTCCAATGTTAACTCGAGGTGGGCAGGATGAATCAGAGCGCAGTCTGGGGAGTGAGTCGTCTGCAAAATCCCACAAAAGCAATCGCAGGTGATGGAGGAGGGGAGGAAGGAGATTGTCAGGAAGGTAGAACTTACAGACTGATTGGATAGTAAAAGGAGCAGAGGAACAGTTGGAGCAGCTGGCGAGGCTGGGTTCAGGCAAATGTGATCACTAAATGAAATGAAAGCTCCCGGGGCTGGAGAGATGGCTCAGAGGTTAAGAGCACTGACTGTTCTTCCAGAGGACCTGAGTTCAATTCCCAGCAAAACCACATGGTGGCTCACAGCCATCTATGATGAGGTCTGGTGCCCTCTTCTGTAAAACTGTATGCATAATAAATAAATGTTTAAAAAAAAAAAAGAAAGCTCCCACTTTTGCTAAGAAATCTCTTCCCATCAAAGCTGTTGGACAACTTGGCATAACTAAACATGACTGAGTAATAGGAATTCCTCTAAAAATGCAATTAAGCGGCGATGTCTGATAAGGTCACATAGATTTGCCTCCTACCCTGACAATTGACGATTGTAAGGTCTGAAAGAAAGGGTGGGTCACATTACTCATGTAGAACCGAGAATGCAGCTCCAGTGTCCACCAGGAAAGAAATGGTCCAGCCAGAAACTTCAATATCTACCCGAGGCTCTCTCTGCGTACTAAGAGGGCCTGGGCACTATCATTCATCCTTGGCCAGTCCCAGGACATTATGCACCTCGTCCAAGCTTACTGTGTCCCCACCCTTTGATGCAGGGCAGCAGCTGCCTGGCCAGTGGTGTCCATAACACCTAGGACAGGGTCTGGATGGCCTCTGTGAATATGGGCATGAGAGATTGTAATGGCCTATGCGGCCACAGCAGAACAAGCACTGGAGTGCTTTTCCGAGTGCTTTTGTCTGCTCACCCTGGGAGGCAGTGGTGGAGGGGCTGGCCTGATGGCCTCCACCAGCAGGAGGTATTTCTCCTGCCGAATTCTCTCATCTCTCCAGTGGTACCTTGAATGCAAGTGCCAGAATGTCTGCTTGTGGAGTTAATGAACCCCTCTCAAGAGATCTAAGCTTGGCCTTTATGTCCAGGTAGCTTTGATTAAAGAAATGGGTCATAAGAAGCTGTTGGCCCTCAGTGCTCTCCGGATCCAAATTTGTGAACTGCAAGAGTGCATTTGTAAGGCACTCTAGAAACTGGGATGGATTTTCCTGTTTATCTTGAATCACCTCCTGCAGTTTCTCAAAATTGACTGGCTTCAGGGCAGCCCTACGCAAACCCGCCAGCAAGCAGGTCACAAAATTGTCCCTGGCTACAATTTCCCTTTGTGTATTATAATTCCAATGTGGATCTGCATCTGGAACCACCTCAGCTCCTGGGGGGGAGTGCTAAATTTGTTTGATGAACCTCATCTGCATGTATTCTAACCTGCTCCCAAACTCACCTGCGCTCCTCAGGTAGAAGATAGTTGGTTAAAATTGTATATACATCGTGAAAGGTGAGGTCATAAGATTGAGTTAAGTACTGAAATTCTTTTATAAAGGCAATAGAATTTGAACTGTAAGAGCTTAATTTCTTTGCAACCTGGGAGAATTCAGACAAAGAGAAGGGAGTATACGCTTTAACTATCCCATCCACGCCCGCTACTTCCCAAAGAGGTAGAATTGGATTAGCATCCTTAGAGGCTCCAGAGCTGGTGATAGGCGGAGAGGAAGGGGTAGTAGGAGTGTGTTGAGGTCTAAAGGGCGGAGGGTCATTTGCAGGATCCAGTGGAAGATGAGAATCATCAGGGTCTGAGGAAGTGGCTAGAAGCAGGCGAGCAGGAGGACAAGTACTTAGGTGGGAAGGCTTAGAACTTAAGTAAGAGAAAGCTTGTATATAGGGGAATTTTTTTTTATCTCTTTCAATCCGCCTGGTCACTGGCAATAATTAGATAATCCCTGTAAAATATCGGGATCCAGGGTGTCATTAGGTGGCCACTTTAGATTATTGTCTAGGGGATATCCAGGCCATTTCTTTATACAATAACGGATCAGCTTGGTAGTATCTAGATGGGGCATAAGGCGAAGAGGTCTCAGTGCCTCTAGCATGTACCCTAAGGGTGAAGATGGAGGTATGGATTTTGCTGGCTTATTTCCCATGCCGAAACTTAAGGGGAATATGGAACCAGCAAGTGAGAGTCGTCACCCCTGCAAACTGAGTCCACAAGGAAGCGGGCCCACAGTGGTCTAGCTCGTCAGCAGACACGTGTAGGCCGCTCGGACAGTGCCCCAACTCAACCGCACATATCTCTAAAGCCCCTTCAGGCAGAAGAGAGAGCGCCAGGACATTACACACACACACACACAGCGAGATAAAGTGGACTCATCAGTCCCCAAAATCACGCACCCGCAACCTGTTTGTGGCATTGCTGGCAAAAAAACCGCCCATGAAAGGTGCCAGTGTAACTCCAACAAGGGCAGGTCCCTGGAGGAAACTGTAGTGCAGGGAAAAAAGCCAGGAATGTTTGCCAACAAAAAGGAACAAATCACGACCAAAAAGCTGATCCTCCGTGAAACTAGTTCACGTTTACGCTGACCGAGGGAGAAACTCACCAGTCAACGTAGGTGTTGTGTGAGTACGGTCTGCGACCAGGCAGATGGAAGGTGGTCTCCAGTGGAGGGTGGAACAGGGGTCCCCAGAGCCTATGCGTGCTTAGGGCTGGGAGGAGGCCCCTGCTGAGTTGTGGCACCAATGTTAGCTTTTTGCATGTGGTACGTGAATGGAATCTCAACACTGGGAGTACTGCAGGAGAGTTTATTACAGCAGCAGGCAGAAATAGAGGCAGAAGGGAGCAGAGAGAGAAGAGAAGAGAAAGGGGACTCGTGTGAGCCCTTTCTTTAAAAGGATGGGTGGGCCCGCCCGCCCAATTTGCATCGCCACACCCAGGGGCATGATTGACACTGTTACATTCCATGTGAATGCAAGTTTTGGAAATCCTTGCACTGCTTACTGGCTTGTTCAACCTGCTTTTCTTTTCTTTTCTCTTCTTTTCTTTTCTCTTCACTCTTTTTTTCTTAACTTTTCTTTTTTCCCCCTCTGTCCTGGAACTTATTCTGTAGACCATGCTGGTTTCAAACTCCAAGACTCACCTGCCCCTGCCTCCTGAGTGATGGGGATTAAAGGCATTTGCCACTACCACCTGGTTTTAGCCTGCTTTCTTATAGAACCTAGGACCATCAGCCCAAGGGTGAAACCACCCACACTGGGCTGGGTACTCCCCCATAAATCACTAATTAAAGAAATGCCTGACAGATGAATCTTATAGAGACATTTTTCTCAATCAAGTTTCCCTCCTTCCCATTGACTATAGTTTGTATCAAGTATATACTATACTTGTATAAAACTATCCAGCACAGTATCATACCTGGTATGAAATCCACCATATTGCTAGGATTGGCTGTGAACTTCAACTAGAGAGTTTGACATGAGAATCCCAGAAAAGACAATGTCATTGCATTTAGTGTGAGTTTGTGACACTAAATAGATAAAATTCCTCTCAGCTCCTCAGTACAGTTATAGTAGGGTGCAAACAGAACCACAGAAGAAAGAATAAATATGTTCTTAGACCGCTAATACCACCTACATGGAAAACACACAGGAGAGACTTTCTATCTCCAGGAATTCAAAGCTAGCCAGAGAACAAATAGAAAATTATACATTTCTAAAGAAATACTTCAATTTCCCCACGTAATGCCCCTTTTAATTTTTTTCCTGTGTGAGCTCAGTTTTTATTCCTATGTACCGAAGTCATGTAGGTTGCCACACAGTAGTTTTGAAATGCCCTGCTGTCCCTGTCTATCAGGATGGACACCATCCAGACTTACCAGCACGGCATTTCTGCAGTGATCTTCCATAGCATCCCACCTAATTCTTTCCCCTCTCACTAGTTCACATCTTCAGTTTTAGTGGCTTCACCTTCCACATTGCTGCAATTTTAATATTTAGATGCTGTAGGTCAGGCATGGTAGCATACACCTACAATCCCAATCCCAGCACCTGGAAAGTGGAAACAGGAAGACCAGGAGTTCAAGGCCAGCCTCAGCCTCATAGCAAGTTTGAGGTCAGCCTGAACTACTTGACCTTGTCAAAAAAAACCAAAACCAAAACAAACAAAAAAACCCAAACACCTCAAAGATTAAAAATAAAAGCAATCCTTTTTGTTGGTTTTGTTTTCTTTGAGATGATAAGTACCACCTAACCCAGATTGAATTCCCAATCCTTCTGGCTCCACCTATCAAATCTGGCGATTATAGGTATACACACTGTACCTGGAAAGCTATCAGTACAGTTTCAGAATATATAAATGTGGTACTTTATGTGATACATAAAGAAGTATTTTTCAACAGAAATTTATAAATATATTTCCTCTAAGAAATAAGTCTATAAACTTCAGTGAACATCTATACAGGTAGACATGATCTAATCTGAAAAATGTGGGCACTTTTTCTTAAGTCAGTGTTTTATCTTGTATGATAAGACTACTAGATTGATACATCTGGGCAATATGTAGTCAGGAATTTCTGTTTACTCTTTAAACGGGATTCCTCACAATAATCCTGGGTATGAGGTGTAAAGAGGGAACCATTTAGATGTCTTTATTCCATACTACCAAGTAGGGGTTGAATCTTGGGCCTTGGGCATGATAGGCTAGTGCTCAATGACACTTGATTTAACTTCTGCCACTCTTCCAGTCTAACTTTGCTATTTTAGCAGCACTGATGTAGATAACTGGGCAGATGTGTTATCTACATTTATTGCCAACCTTCATTGCTATATTTACTCCATAATACAATACATATTTTTAACTTCTCAGAACCTGTAATTAGGTCTACTTATTGTAATAAGAACAGTAAATTGGAGCATATGAGGCTGTCAAAGACTCAGAAATACACTATGTACAGAAATATAGATAGATGAAATGTTTGTTCCAGGAAAATAGTTGTTAGGCCTAGTCTTGTGTACCAAGCAAGTGTTTGAAATCAAGGGTCTGTCTTTTGATGGCAGTGTTTTTAAAAATAGTTTTCTTTTTTAATTTTAGATTAGCACAGGAATGAGTCTCATCATGGCATGTTCATACATATTATGCTTTGTTCTTACTCCTTGCCACATTAATCTTTTTTCTGCTTTTCTATTACAAGTAATCCATTAACGTTCCCCCCTCCCTTTTGGTATCTTCCTGTTTCATGACACACCCCTCAACATATTAACACATACATGTAATTCTAAATTAAAACCAGAATAAGACATGTAGTATTTGTGAGTCTGGCCTATTGCAAAACTTAATGATTTGTTGGATCCATTTTCTTGCAAATGTCATGACTGCACTTTCCTGTATGCCTGTTTAAAATTCCATAGTGTTTTTGTACTACATTTATCTACTGATCTGTAGATGAGTACATAGGCTGGTTCAGTTTCCTGGCTACTGTGAATAGTGAAGCAATGAGAATGGGTGGGAAGGTATCTCTGTGGTATGTTGCTTAGTTGTTGGTGTATATACTCAAGTGGTATGGCTAAGTCATACGGTAGTGCTATTTTCAGTTTTTTTTTCTTTAGAAACTTCTGATTTTTAAAATAGATTATTACTATTACTGGTTTTTTTTTGAAACAGGCTTTCTCTCGGTAGCCTTGGCTGTCCTGGAACTTATGCTGTAAACCAGGCTGGCATCGAACTCAGAGATCCACCAGCCTTTGCATTTGTTGGCATTAAAAGTGTGTGCACCACACACTGGTGTGTTTTTATGTGTATGGGTGTTTTGCCTGCATGTCTGCCTATACACAGATGTGTGCAGTGGCCAGGTGTTAAGATCTTCTGTAAACGGAGTCACAGACTGTCATTAGCCAGTATGTTTCTGCTAGAAACTAAACCCAGATCCTTAGTAACAGCAACAAGTATATTTAACCACTGATCCCTCTTCAGCTCCTCCATGAGATTTTTTAGAGTAGTTGCATCAATCTGCATTCCCATCATCAGTGAATAAGGAAGGGTTCCTCTTTCCTCACATCTTCTGCAGCATGCTTTCTTAATGATGTGCTCTATTGGAGGAGATGGAATCTCAAAAGTTTTAATTTGCATTTCACTATTAGCTCAGGATGTTGAATGTTTTCCAAGTACATATTGGCCACTTGCATGTCTTCTTCTGAGACTATTTAGATCATCATTCCATTTATTAAATATATGACTTGTATATTTTTGAAGTATACTAGTCTAGCTACCAATTCTGTGTGATGTGTAATGGGCTGTTTTGTTTTTGTTCTTTCTCCTCATTCAGTAGATTTTCTCTTCACTGGCAATTGTTCCTTAACTATGCACAATTTTACATTTCATGTAATCCCATTATCAGTTCCTGGGATTATTTGCTCTGGTATTGGAATCTTTTTCAAAAAAATCCTTTAACGTGTTTTTCCCTGGTGGTTTCAGTTTCAGGTCTTACATTGTGATCTTCAATTCACTTTGACCTTATTCAAGATAAATTTTGCCCTTATGTGTGTGGACATCCAGTTTTCCTAGAATGGTTTCTTGAAGAGGTAGTATTTTGTCCACTGTGTTTATGACAATTTAGTCAATGTACATGGATTTATTGTCTGAGGCCACTACTCTTCTCTGTTGGTGGTGTCTTTATTTTGTTTGTACCATATTGTTCTTGTTACTATGGTTCCATAGTATGAGACTGGGTTTTATATTGCCAAGGACTGAATTATTCAGGCTTTTATGCTTCCACGCAAATTTTTAATTGTTGTTTAAATAGTATTAATTCTGCAAGTCTTTCAAAAAATCTTTCCATCTTTTAGTGTACAGCTCCCCACAATGTAGTCTCTATCACTTGCTTCAGATTTACTTCGAGGTTTCCTTAAAATGCAAACTTTGTGACTCTAATGCTGTATTTGTTAAATCTTAAATCTAAGGATGGTTTCTGGAAATCAACAGTGAAGACTACAGATGGGCTGTAATTTTATTCTGTAACTTTGTGCTATTCCTTTGTGGTGTTGGGAAGGAGGAAAAGCCCAGATGATCATAATAGTTTGCAAGCTTTTACAGCATTGAAATGTGGGCATTTAGGTTAGATGATTTCTGGCTACGGCAGACTGCTGCTGTGTGGGAGTATGTTTACTAGCAGACCTCTACCCTTTTCCTGCTGAGGTACCAAAGTATGTCTCTTACTAAGCTCAACAGCCTGGACTGAGTGTAAGACTAGGTTCCCAGTCCAAAGCTCAGAGGCTGGTGAACAGTGTGTGGCAATGCTCAGCTGCTGAGAAAGAAATAAGGTGACCAAAGTCTCCTGCAAGAGCTCCTATGTAAAGCCTACACTAGTATTGTGCTTATAATGCTTAGCACTAAGACTAAGATTTGGAGAGGCATGGAACATAAAATCTAAAAGTAGGCACGGTTTGGCAGGTTAGTAAAGCTTTCCTTTTTCTATTATGGTTGATTTTAATGTCAACTTGCCACAAATTATAATCAGCTGAGTGGAGAGCCTCATCTGAAGAACTGCCCTGAATTCCTAGATGTGGGAAGGCCCACTTCAGCTGCCTGCCTTCTGTCACTTGGCTTTCTCTCTTGTGCTGAGGTGATGATTCACACTGCTAGTTCCTTCACTACCAGCAGAACCAGCATTTCCAAAACTTCATTGTGGGACAGGGACCACAGACTTTATCGGAATTTCCTCAGCTTCTGGTGCCAGATCAGGGACTACTGAGGTACCCCTACTTGTGAAATGAATAACTGTGGGCCATCGTCCACATAGTGAGAGACAGCTCTGCTGGGACTAGCCCAACTATCGAGGCACCCAGTCTCTAGAACTGAATATTGGGTTCTTAGTGTCTCAGGTGTGATATGGCTATCATTATTTTAAAGCCCCCCCACCCCATTTGATCCTCTAGAGAACCTACCAAAAAAACCTTCTTTTTTGAGACCGATCTCATGCAACCCAGGCTGGCCTTGAAATGTCCTTCTACATAACAGGACAATCCTTATTATGCTACTAGACCACAAATCAATCAAACAAACAAGGAAGACAGAAGAAAAAATCCAAACCAAGCAAACAAAAACAACAAAAAGTAAGAAAGAAGAGGGAAGTGTATCAAAGCTAACCCCCCTAAATGTACAGATGAAGCTTGGACTGAGAAAGAGGCAGTACAGCAACAGTACAAGCACACAGCAGTGGGAAACGTGCTTTCTGAAGTAACACGAAAGGGAATTCAGTAACAAGTTCTGAGGGTAAAGTTTTTCTGAAAAATAATTCCCACAAAGAATCTCAATTAAACTTGATCAATCTTGGTTAAACTAGATACTAAATTAAGCAGTAATTTCAAAAGGACTCGAGAACTCTGTAAAAGCAGGTTATACTGAATATTTTTATTCAGGACAAAAAATATACAAACAGCCTCCCCAAATAAACAACAACGAAACCCAAAGCGATACAAAAACTTCTAGGTCACTTGCAGTATCGGTCAGCTTTCAGTTTGGCTCTCCTGTTTAAGACACAAAAAACAATCAAAGTGAAACATACTGGACAGTCCAATTGCTGCAAAATAGAGAACTCTCATGCTTGGAAACTGTTCTATTTTCATTACTATATAAAACAGTCATATTAAAAGATTTTTATTAAAACTTTATCTTTCAACTTTAAACCTGCCCTAAGTTTTTACTGGGCAGCAATGGTATAATTTTTTTTTTTTTTTTAAAATTGGTTCTAAATGTGCTAGACAATAGCTTGTTCTATTTTATGTCCTTTTCTGACTTCTCAGAACCACACACATACTAATTTTCTCCGTTGAAAAAATTATTCCACCTTTAAAATTAATCCAACTGATTTCACCTTTACCAACCCGCCAACAGGAAGTACATGATTATTATTTTACCAGACAATGGGAAAGATTAGGAGTGATTTGCAAGAGAGGCTTTATGATTGACAGGAAATCATCAGATTGCTCTTCAAGTTTGGCACTTTGTTGATCGACTGCTGTAAGCCTGCACCCAAATTCCCTGCCTGCTTTTTCAGGTGATAATTGTGTTACTTATTTAAATAAAAATGAATTGGAACGAGTATCTATAATGTGTTATGGTATTTCGCACACTCCTAAATCTAACCTTCCTAAATAAAACAGGTTTAATTTTCCTTACTGAACTTTTAGTCAGGATGCAAATTCATACATTTTTATTTTAGTTTTAGAAATCTCTAACACTCAAAACAGAGCACACAGAATCTCGATATACTCAAGCAGCTTTCTAGCTTTGTTTCTAATTCTTTTTTGTTTTTTAAAACATTTTTATTTATTTATTTGCCTTAGTGTTTGCCTGGAACTGGAACTACAGACAGTTGTTAGCTGCCATGTGGGTGCTGGGAATTGAACCCGGGTCCTCTGGAAGAGCAGATGGTGCTCTTAACCGCTGAGCCATCTCTCCATCCCCTGTTTCTAATTCTTAAGGGAAGATGATAGGAAGCACATTTATGAGGCAAGCACGGTAACTGCTACACCATGGATCTGGCCTGGTGGTTGCATGATAATCACTACACTATGGAAATATCCTGGTGGTTGAGAAAACTTATGAAATAGTTTCAATCAAACCTGAAAAGCTAAAAGAATGTAAGTATTTACATTCTGGTTATAATTTGGAAATTTGTTTTTAGTATGTTTTCCCCAGACTTATGTCTTTAGATAATATTACCACATAAATCAGAAAAGACGGAAATCTCAAAACAACAGTAACATAAGAACACACTCCCTTTGAAAACTGCTGTAATTATGTAAACATACAATTACCTGTCCAGTAGTGTCTCATGCAAAAATCCATCTTTCCGAGCCTTTTTGAGAATTTTACTATCTTCTTTGCTTACTTTGAGTTTGTGGTCTTGGAAGCTCTGAAATTTCTTTCTGTTAAGAAAGATCTCTCATTAAAAAAACAAAACAACAACAACAAAAACCGCCCCCAAAACTCAGAATTTTATTGTTTCCTTACTAAATTCCAAATACTATTAAGTTTTTCTCATCCATTTATTTAACCAATGTAACTATTTCTTTAAAAATTGACACTTTTTCTACTAAAAAGGTGATTTCTTCTTATCCACCAAGAGGGCTGTCACTTGCGTAGCCTGCAAAGCCTCCCTCTAGGGATGCTGGCTGGTTGCAGTTCTCATGTTTGGAACATGAATGGCATCTGGGTGACAAGGTAACAACTCTGTTAAAGAAAGGAGGGTTGACTGGCTTTAAGCCTCAGCTCATCACTCTGTCCTTGAGTTCTGATTACTGGCTCTTCTGGGCCTTCAGGTACTATACTAGCAGCTGTCCTGAAAAACCCTGCTGTCACAGTGGAGTCTGAAAGGAGAATACATACACATAGTTGATTTCACACTGCTTCACATTTCCTTTGTCTTCTTCTGGGATGTCATCTTTCTTCTTGGTTTCTCTTTCAGCACAAGATCTAATCTGAATATTGGTGAGAACCCAACAGGTTACACATTTATCTTCCTCTCCTCACTTGCTAAGCAAGAACTCTCTAAGTGATTTCTTATGCAAGCCAAGAAAACAATTAATTTAGCAGTAAGTGTCATGAAAAGACAAGCTCAAGATATGTGATGTGTTTTTTCTTGATTTTGTAAATACATTTACATAAACAAGTTATATTTCTTAACCAGATTCCAGTTGGCTAACCTGATGATCCTGGAAGTTGAGAATTTTATTGTGATATAAAGGTACCGGTATACTTTTTATAAAAGTTAAGTAAAGGCAAAGAGTAGCATTAGGGGACTCTGCTTGGAAGAAGGAGCTTTCCTTTCCATAAACAATTGTTTTACATGTTTCATATTTTTCCTTTGATGTGAGGTATCTTTTTGTATGCTGTGAATTATCACTGGATAATAAAGGAACTGTTTTGGCCTATGGTAAGCCAGCTTATAGCTAGGCAGGAAATCCAAGCACAGATAAAGGGGAAAGAGGGTGGAGTCACTTGGAGATGCTGAAAGTTACTGCCCAAGGAAGCAAGATGTAAAGAAACACAGGTAAGCCATAAGCCACGTGGCAAAACATAGGTTAATAAAAATGAGTTGAGTTTAGTTTTAAGAGCTAGCAAGCAATAAGCCTGAGTCTCAGGCCAAACCGTTTATAATTAATAAAAGCTTCTGTGTGATTACTGGGACAAAGCAACTGCAGGTGTGTCCATTAGGACTTCAGGGCTAGGCCAGGCCAGCAACTTCCTACTACAAATGGCACCCACATAACTGCTTCCAGGTTGTTGAGTGACCTTGAGCTCTCATAAGCAGCATGCCGGTGCTCTTAAAGTTGGGTATCCTTTGCAGTGGCCAAGGAGGCCAAGCTCTGTTTTTCCGAAGCCAGGTGGTCAAACCTGCTTATGTCTCGGCATTTCTCCAGGATGGCATGGCACACAGCACATTCACCTATCACCAAGCCACCATTCTGGTTCCAAGGCTGCATCTCTCCACTGGATTAGTGAGAGGGTTGTCCGTGTTTGGCTCTTGGGCCTGCTTCTAGTTGGCTACTTGAGTCACTGCTCTGTGGTGGACTACTCCCTGGCTGCTGCCCTCACCCTGCAGTCACTGGGGCCTGACTACATTCATGGGATGTGCTGCAGTAGGCTGTCAAGGCAGGCCTCTTGGCAGTTTTAGCTTCAACCTTTGCTGGTCTTTGCTATTTCAACTACCATGATGTAGGCATCTGTAGAGCTGTTGCCATGCTGTGGAAGCTCTGACCCCTTTGGTACAGCACCTTAAATTGTATGCCTCTTTGCATCTGTTCTGTTGATGCCATTTAGCTCACAATGAGGAAGAATGAAGGATAAGTCCATTGGTGGGCAGAATTTCTTCTAATTACATGGTTATTTTCAGAATTCATTTGGGGAGGAAAAAGTTTGTGAGGAGTTAGATTCAACTGGTCATAAGTCTGGGTTCCACATTCCACTGAGTTTGTGGTTACCCGCTCACTTGACTCACAGTGTAACTGCACATTTCATAAGCTCATGCTGCCTTTAACTACTGTTTCTTGAAGAGAGTTCAGCTTTTTCCTGATAGGATATGAGAACACTTCTCAACCTGGATTGGGAGGGGAGACTGTTCATTTATGAGTCAGAATTTGCATGAAATTGAAAAGTATTTCATTTGGAACTTCCTACTTTGTTCAGTAGATTCAAGCTGTTGATGGCTCAACATCTAGGGAACTTCAAATCAGGAAATGTTGATGTCTCAAATTGTTTTTTTTTAAGTCTTAAAGCTGAGAGGAGTTCAATTTGGGGAGTTCTCCTTTATAGCTGGGTTAAAATGTGACAGATTCCAAACAGGCTTACGCTTCAGGTAAGTGTCACTTGTGCAGAAATAAGCTGTCTACACTGAGTAATAAAATGTTTTCCCACCGTGGGAATTGTTAATGAGAAATCATATTCTGAAAAAGCAAAATTTTTAAATAAAATATTATATAGTAACAAACAAAACAAATGACACCCAATGTGGGGCATGAACTCACAACCCCAAGATTAAGAGTCTTGGGGGTGGGGGGCTGGCCCAGGCCAGAAACTTCTTACTACATTCCTCATGTACAAAACATGTACAAAGACATTAAAATGTACAAAAACATTCACAAAGACAGTAAAATCTGAGGGCCGAAGACTTAAAGCTCTAAGATGTTTATGTTTATTTAGTGACTACCATTATGGGTGCTAAAGCTGTTGACAAAGATACAGCCTTTCTGTCAGGCAATTTCATAGTAGCTAACATATCATAAAGGCATAGCCCCTTAGCCTTATAATTTTGTTTTTGTAGATTCAGTCATGTGTTACAGCATTGCTTCTAAGGACAAAAGCCAGGAACCAATCTACACTTCAGTTTATATGAGCCTGACTAAATAAAGATGCATCCCTAAGATGGAACACTATGGAGGTGATAAAAAGGAAGATCTGTGATAGAGATTTACATGGACAGGAATCTCCATGATACAATAGTAAAGAAAAGCAGGAAAGGTGTTTATATAAGACAACAAAGCAAGCAAGGAACAGTAACACAAAATCAAGCAAATGACCAGGGAAGTAGGGCAGGATGGAAACTAGATAAGCAGTGCAGGTGGAAGACAGAAGCCTTTGTATGTTTTTACTTTGAAATTTTCATGCTTTGCGAATATATTATCTACCTTAAAACTTAAGTATGAAAAAAATAGTAGAGAAGCTTTGTTAATAACTTCTCTCGGGCTGGAGAGATGGCTCAGAGGTTAAGAGCACTGACTGTTCTTCCAGAGGTCTTGAGTTCAATTCCCAGCAACCACATGGTGGCTCATAACCATCAATGTCATCTGGTACCCTCTTCTCTATACTGTATACATAGTAAATAAATCTTTTTTATAAAAAATTTTTCAACTGCATTGTGCAAATAAGACTTCATCAGACTTACTATTGTGTTAAAGCACATCTGGAACAGCATAGAAAATGGTGTTAGGTTTGGAAGTGACAGTCAGCAGCTGTGCAATGTTTCACAGACATCACTATTACTAGCCTGTAGGAGGAGCTTACCTTTATCATTTCTTCTTCTCCTGCTGTTTTATTCTTTGCTTCTATATCACCTGCTTCATTACATCTAATAAAGCAGCTATTTGAGGCCAATAAAGCCATTTTTCCCTAAATAGAACAAAAAAAGGAAAAAAAATCAAGCTATAAAATACTTGCAGAAAACAATAGTCATTATGTTAATTTGAAATTTTCTCTCTGACTCTAAAATAAGAATTTAGAGAAATACTAGAAAATACAAAAACATACAGAAGAGAAACCAAAATCACTCCAAATCTTGATATTCAAACATTATCACAATAAACATTTTCAGTGTTTTTACTATTGAGTTGGAGACTACAGCTAGCTCAGTGGTAGAGCCTTACATTGCCTTTTACTTTCTTCTACTAGGACAGCATTCTACCTACACAAAATTAATTTCTTTCTTTAATTCCTATCTCTGACAATATAACTTATTAGTTAAGTTAAAAATTATCTTTTAAAAAAGAAAACTTATAATATGCAATAATTTATATAAATACTGATATTTCAAGTACAATTTATTTTTCTCCATAACTAAAAGCATTAAAAAGCTGGACTCTAGCTTTCATTTTATACAAAATTTTAAGGGTTTATGATTATACTAGTTTCTATTAAATAAAACTTTACAAATTAATTTTCTTGTGGATCTGAATGTGAATTATAGTTAAATTCCCCTAATAATTGTAAGGTTTAATTATAGTTTTTATTGGGATGATTCTTCTAGAAAACTCTGTATATCAGGAAAAAAATTAACACAGTAACTACAGAATAATCTTTTATTTTGGTTGTGAGCCTAGCCTTTCACAGCTGAGCCATCTCTCCAGCCCCAGAATAATCTTAAAAACAGTATGAATCACATGGATTTTGCTGAGTGTCTTATTCAAGATGCAGGGACTTCATTATATGTAGCCACACACTTGACCGTACTGTGGATAACTCTGTTTCTGCAGTTTAACCTGCTGTATTAGGGATTTTAAGACTTGTTTAAATTATAAGAACATGGAGTATCTTTCTTAAAGTAAAATGAGACAAATGGTCTTACACTTTGTCATCTTGATGTTTGATATATTGTTCTTCCCTATTAGTGTATTTTTATTTTATTTTTAAGTTATTGTGCATATATGATGCATGCATATGTGTACATGTGTCATGGTATGTGTGCAGAGGTCAGAGGACAGCTCTGTGAAGTCAGTTCTCTTCTTCCACCTTTACATGTGTTCTGATAAATAAATTCAGGTTGTCAGGTGCTGAGCAATCTCACAGACTCTGGTGTAAGTGTTATTAATCAAGCAGAATAAAGCAAAACAAGACCATCCAAACTAGACAGAAGAAAAAGAATACAGAAAATGCCAGAGTGCATAATATATGCCAAATCATTACTGCTGCTCTGTCTCAGTCTCAACTCCTATAGCCATTCCATGGGAACTCACGCCCGCCAAGGAAGCATGAAGCAGGAACTCAGCTGGCATTGAGACAAGGTTGACCTATCAGAGCAGAGGGCCTTGGTGGAGGTAAAGCCAAAACTCAAAGAGTTTTGTGTTAACTGCCTTTGAATGTGTCAGTTGTTTCCTGCAGAGGATTTCTTGTATATGATTGCGGCTCTCCCATTTGTTATTTCCTTGGAATGTATTTCTCAGGAACTTTTAGCAGTGTGATTGATTGACCATTTATTGGGCACAATTTCCCCGATACATCTGGGGGCAGATAGATGACATTTCCTAGCTGTGTGTGAAGACAGTCAAGATCTCTTTTCTCACAAATCAGGTCTTTGTTCCTCTTCCCAGAGCAGACTCAGCCCTCTGAGTAACCCATTTGAAACATGTCTCAGACATCCAGGGACAGCAACAGATAGATGATACACTGGTATGTCCTAAATTCACCACCCTACTGAGGAGCTAGCTAATCTTAGGCCTTTAAGTCCCTATACTCATTCACACCTGGATTCATTATCACAGGATCCTAACTTAAAAGGTTTATTGTTTGTGATATAAGGAAAAAGATAGTTTACCAACTCCTAGTTTCAGGTATTAAAACAAACATTTATTCTGAAGTGCTTACATCATTAGACAGGTCCCATTTCTAGTGCAAATAAAGCCTTTACAGAGTCCCTCCTAGGGAAAGTGCTATAGCAGAACAAAAGCTACAGGCTTCCCTCCATTGTTTACTCAGGTCACCTAGCAACCAAGAACACTGTCTTCCCCAGCAGAAAAGCTACTTTGTTCATTTTTTTTTTTTTTTTTGATGATGAGTAAACTTTTAACCCTATGCCTAGCCACATTTAGGATTGTAATTAAGGCACATGATTTAATGTGATTAAATTAGATTTATTTTGTTGCTTTAATCTTTAGTTGATTCCCACCATAGGAACCTTGACTAGCCAACCCCACCTTCGTGTCATAAACTAAAGCTGACAGTTACTGCTTGTGTGTAAACCTTATCACCCCTCTCCATGACCCTGAGGAATTCAAGCCCTGCATTGCCTTCTCAGAGAATGACTGCCTGCTGAGTATATAAGCCTCTGCCTTCACTGTTGTAGTTCTTGTTCCAATAAAGATGAAGTAAGAAAAGAAAAGAAATTGCTGTGAGTTGGATTAAATTCTGCAGATTTCCTTGCTGATAAGAAGTGCCATCTCTTGGACCCTGAGAGAAAACCTTGTTAGTGCTGGTCCCCAAAGGTTTTCATTAAGAATACAAGCAGAATACCAAATAAACTGGACCAGAAAATAAATTCGTCATGTCACATAATAATCAGAACACTAAATGTACAGAAGAAAGAATACTACAAACTGCAAGGGGGAAAAGAACAAATAACATAAAAAGCATATTAGAACACCTGACTTTTCAATGGAGACTCTAAAAGCCAGAAGGGCCTAGTCAGATGTTCTACAAACTTTCAAAGACCACAGATCCAACAAAAACTACTATACACATCAGGATCTTTCAACTACAATAGATGGAGAAAGAAATTCTATGACAAAACCAAATTTAAGCAGTATCTATCTACAAATCCAGTCCTGCAGAAGGCTCTAGAAGGAAACTATAACCTGAAGAGGTTAGACACATCTAATCCTCCCTAAGATATAACAAATCAAAAGAATGGGTGAAGACCCACAACACAACAACAAATAATGGGAAACAACAAACATGGCTTACTTGTAACTCTCAACATCAATGGTCTCAATTCCCCAGTAAAACAATACAAGTAACAGTTCCAATTCAAAATCAGGATCCATCCTTAACCTACATTCAAGAAACACATCCTAACATTAGGGATAGACATCATCTCAGTGGAAAAAGATATTCCAAGCAAATGAACCTAAGAAGTCAAATGGTGTAGCTATTTTCATATCTGACAAAACAGACTTCAAAACAAAACTAATCAGAAGAGACAAGGAAGGATAC
Organism: Sigmodon hispidus; assembly: GCA_004025045.1. Taxonomy (NCBI): domain Eukaryota; kingdom Metazoa; phylum Chordata; class Mammalia; order Rodentia; family Cricetidae; genus Sigmodon; species Sigmodon hispidus. Next base: position 48,418 of record PVIH01006811.1, on the reverse strand, counting down.
TATATTAAAGGAAAAATTCACCAAGAAGATAATGCAGTTTAAACTATGCACCAAACACAAAGGCACCCAAGTTCATAGAAGAAAAAATACTGTAGCTTAAATCACACACTGCCCATTACAGTGACTGAGGGAGACAGGTCACTCAGATAAAAACTAAACAGAAATGCTGGAGCTAACTGATGTCATCAACCAAATGGACCTAGCAGATATTTACAGAACATTTCACCCAAACACAAAAGAATATTCCTTCTCCTCAGCATCTCATGGTACTTTCTCCAAAACTGGCCACATACTTGGACACAAAGCAAGTTGCAACAGATAACAAGGGTATTAAAATAGCATCCTGCATCCTAGTTATCCACCATAGATTAAAGCTGTATATCAATAACAGAAAATATACAAACTCATGAAAACTGAACAAGTCACTACTGAATGAAAAAACAAATCAAGAAACAAATTAAAACTTTTAAAATTGAAGGAAAATGAAACCACAACATACCCACACCCATGGGACACAATGAAGGCAGTTCAAGTGGCAAATTCATAACACTAAGTGCTTACACACACACACAAAAAAAAAAAAAAAAAAAAAAAAAAAAAAAAAAAAAAAAAAAAAAAAAAAAAAAAAAAAAAAAAAAAAAAAAAAAAAAAAAAAAAAAAAAAAAAAAAAAAAAAAAAAAAAAAAAAAAAAAAAAAAAAAAAAAAAAAAAAAAAAAAAAAAAAAAAAAAAAAAAAAAAAAAAAAAAAAAAAAAAAAA
>PVIH01006811.1:0-47561 GCA_004025045.1 Sigmodon hispidus | reverse complement strand
GATCTCATAGTGTTAACAGTACACCTGAAAGTTCTAAAACTAAAAGAAATAATACCAAAAAAGGAGTAGATGCAAGAAACAATCAAATTCAAGAGCTGGCATCAATAAAAACAAAGTATCAATGAGACAAAGAGCTAGTTCTCTGAGAAAATTAGTAAGATTGATAAATCCTTAGCCAAACTGACTAAAACGCAGAGATAATATCCAGTTTACAACATTAGTGAGGAAAAGGGGGACACAATTAACAGACACCAAAGAAATCCAGAGACCCATAAAGACATACTTTAAGAACCTGTACTCTACCAAATTGGAAAATCTAAAAGAAATGGATCACCTACTAAGGCTAAATTAAGGTCAGAAAAAGCAATGTAAACAGATCTAGGAACCCCTAGTGAAATAGAAGCAGTCATTAAAAAGTCTCTCAATTAAAACAAAGAAACAAACAAACAAACCTGGGCCAGATAGTTTTAATTCAGAATTCTACCAGTCTTTTCAGAAAAGAGTTAATACCAACACCCCTCAAATTATTCCACAAAATAGAAACAATGAAACACTGCTCTATTCTTTTTGAGGCCACAGTTTACCCTGATACCTAAACAACATAAAGACTCCAAAAAGAAAGAGAATACATACAGACCAATTTCCCTTATAAACACAGATACAAAATTTTTCAACCAAATACTTGCAAACCAAATCCAAGAACATCCATCATAATCAAGTAGGCACCAGCTGAGATGCAGGGATGATTCAACAAAGGTATATTGAGAAATGTAATCTGCCATATAAAAAGACTAAAAGACAAGCCTCATGATCAACTCATTAGACAGAAAAAGCCTTTGACAAAATTCAACACCCTTTCATATTAAAAGTCATGGAAAGATGGGATACAAGGAACATATTTGAACACAATAAAGGCAGTTTATAGCAAGGCCATAGAAAACATCAACCTAAATGAAGAGAAACTCAAAAGCACTTTCACTAAAATGACAAGATTAGATTGTCCACGTTCTCCATACCTAATAAATATAGTACTTGAAATATTAACTAGAGCAATAAAAGAACTTAAGGAGATCAAGGGACTATAAACAGTAAGGGAAGAAGTCAATGTATTTTACTTTGCAGATGGTATGATAGTATATTTAAGTAGCCCTAAAATTTCCAATAGGAAATTCCTACATCTAATAAACACTTTTAGTAAAGTAGCAAGATATAAAATTAATAAAAAAAAAATCAGTAGCCCTCCTATTTACAAATGACAGTATGAGAAAGAATCAGGGAAAAAAACCACTTTTCACAATAGCCTAAAATAATATATCTGGGAGAGAGGGGAGCTCAAACCAAGCAAGTAAAGACTTATATGGAAAAAAAAAAGCTTTAATAAGACACTGAAGAAAATAACTGAGATGATACTAGAAGATGCAAAGATCCCCCATGTCCACACATCCACATGGTTTCATATGGGAACACAAAAACCCAAGACAGTGAAAATAATCCTGAATAATAAAAGAACTCCATCCCCAATTTCAAACTGTACTATAGAACTATGTACAAACCCAGCATAATATTGGCACAAAAAGAAACTTGTTCATCAATGAAATAGAATTGAAGACTCAGACATTAATCTACATACCTATGGACTCCTTTTTTTTTTTAATGAAGAAGCCAGAATTACAAACTGGAAAAACAAAACAGAAAAACCTTCAACAAATGGTGCTGGTCAAATTGTATGTAAAAGAATCCAAATAGATCCATACTTATCACCCTGTATAAAACCCAAGTCCAAGTGGATCAAACATCTCAGCCTAAAACCAGATACACTGAGTCTGATAGAGAAGAAAGTGGTGAATATAACTTAGAACTCACTGGCAGAGAAGACTGTCTGAACAGAATTAGGTAAACAGCTAATAAGTGATACCTCATGAAACTGAAAATCTTCTGTAAGGCAAAGGACAACATTATTTGGACAAAGAAGTGGCTGACAGAATGGAATTTTTTTTTTAAACCAACTGCACATCTGATAGAGGGCTAAAGTCTAAAATATATGAAGAACTCAAGAATCTGAACACCAAGAAAACAACGCAATTAAAAAATGGGGTACAAATCTAAACAGAAAATTCTCACTAGAAGACTCTCGAATACCTGAGAAACATTAGAAGAAATGTCAAAAATTGTTAGTCATCAGGGAAGTGCAAATCAAAACTACTTTGAGATTTTATCTTATACCAGTCAGAATGGCCAAGATCAGTAAAACAAGTGATGGCGTATGCTGGGGAGGATGTGAAGTAAGAGAAACACCCATTGCTGATAGTACAAACTTGTACAGCCACTATGGAAATCAGTGTGGTGCTTCCTCAGGAAGGTAGAAATCAAACTAACTCAAGATCAAGCTGTATCCTTCTTGGGTACATGCCCAAAGGGATGATTCATCCTACTACAGACACACTTACTTAATCATGTTCATTGCTGTTTAACTCAGTGTGGTAATATATTTTATATTTAATAAAATTAGCCTGGAATATCAGAGAACAGAATCATCCACAATTAAGCCTTGAGGGACAGAGAATGGTGATTCAAGCCTTTAATCCTATCATAAGGAATGACCCTGAGTGGTGACCCTTTAATCCCATCACTCAGGAGAGGGTCCGCCAAAAGAACAGAGGAGCAAAACAACCAATAACATTTTGGTGTTCCAATGCATATAAGAGCCAGACAGAGAACACCAATGAAACCAGGTCTTCTGAACACAGCATGACTGATGCACATATGAACTAAGGGAGCCTGGCAGCATGCACAAGGCCTGCAAAGGGCTGCACCAGATGGGGTCCTAGAGCTGAAAGGTGAACATATGCCTTATATGTAAACCAAAAGCTAACTCTAATTGGTAACTTCTTTCAAATGAAAAATTAGTTTTCTCCAAGAAAGTCTTACTGGGGGAAACATCCACTCTTAAGGGTAGGCCACATGCCCAGCAGTAGATAAACAACACAAAACTCAATGGCATCTATGGAGGTTCTTTGTTTCATAATTTTTGTCAGAGCATTTTTTAAACTTACAGGTCCAATAGTTATATATCATGGTTTCTTGTTTTGTGTTTTCACATGATTCCTGTGTGTGCGAACATGTATGTCTCTATTATGTGTTTCTTGTTTGTTTTGTCCTATTCCAATGTTGTGTTTTACTGTATTATATTGTATTATTGCTCCTAAGATGCTTGTTTATTTCTAAGGAGCAACAGAAAGGATGTGGGTCTTGATGAAAGGGAAAGTAGAAAGGACCTGAGTAGTAGAATCTATAATCAGAATATATTGTATGAAAAAAAAATCTACTTTCAATAAAAGAAAAAACCCAAAACAATAAATAAGTACTGTTGAATATGGTTACTGCTCATGAGACGTTAAAATGTGTCTCTTACAATAATATGGCCATAATTGTTTGACAGTCACTGGCAATTAAAAGTTGATGTTTTCCTTCATCCCCTAGGATAGTTGTTCCTAGGGGATGAAGGAAAACATCAACTAATTATCTCATCTTGGGAGAATAGCTAATTTATCACCTTGGAATGCACCAAGGCTTTGTATTATTACAATTATATCATTATTTTTTGGCCTATGTGTGCTTAAATGTAGTGTATGTGTGTGAGGTATATGACATGTGTGTATATGAGGGTGCGTGCATCTGTATATGTGAAGGCTGGAGGCTACCTGTTATAGGCTATTTGACATTGTGAACCCTGAGATTTCATTATTCACTAGGAAAAACTCGTTTCTAGTTGTGGTGTAGCTCATCCCTAGCACACAGCTTGGATATCATAAACAGAGTTAAATAAAGTCAATTATAGGTCAAAAGGTAGAACAAGCAACCAGTTGACAGGGAGTGAACATAGATTGTTTAGGAAAAACCAAAGAGAGTAGGAAGGTGTCACACAGGAAGTAGAAGGGAGGGACATGCAGTTAGAAAAGGTTGGTTTGAGAGAGAGAGAAAAGGGAGGTTTCTGGGACATCAGAAGGGGAATGTCAGCCGGCTGCTTTCTCTGCCTCTGTGAGCTAGCAGGCTTTCATCGTGGCATCTGGCTCCCAAGTCTTTACTGCTAAAATTAAATGACTGAGATTTTTGTAAAAACAAAAGACACCAGGTGCCCTATACTCATTACTTTTGGCTTATGAAAAAAGGCTCAGTGAACCTGCATTCAGGCTAGTGGCCAGCAGGACCAGGGGACCTTCCTGTCTCTGCTGCAGCATTGGGGTTTCAGGTACGTGTGGCCTCTTCTAGCTGTTTTGTGGTTGCTGTAATCTGAACTCAGCTCCTCATGCTGATGCTGCAGGCGTTCTTGCCAGGGAGCCACCTCTCCAGCCCTGATGCACACTCCACTGAAATATACACAGCATGGTTGCTGGATAGCTACTGAACTTCTCTTCTGATTTACTCTGTTTTTCTTTACAGTTTTGATATGTTACAACTGCCTACTTACTAAACTCTTCAAACTTGTTTATGCTGATTTTCTCTCATAAACTGAAACTTAGAGCTCTAAAGAGTATTTATTTCAATGAACCACACCACAATTTACTATTTTATGCACAAACTAACTGTCATAATGCAGCATTAGCTTCCTCTATTGCCCACTTGTCAGCCTCTAAACATTCTGAACTAACTTATGTGAAAAAGGTGCTGCTGAAACATCTGAAATTTACATCTTTTCAAAAATGTCAACATTTAAATGCCGGAATCCTAATCTTTTCATAGAAATTAAGACAAGGCCTAAATGGTGAATGGAAACTAGAATGGAGAAGGTACTCCTTTCTCTTACTCTTTATTGTTATAGGGTTTAAAGTTCATTCTAATTTTTTTTCCAATTTAACGTATAACAAACACTATTACAATGTAACCTGTTATTTGATTATTAATTTTAGAGAATGTGCTTTTACTGATGACATTTTCTTAAACTGGCAGAGCACCCTTCTAAGTTATAGTACTTACATCTTGAAATACTGGTTCCCATTGTTCTCTTGGCCCAATTGCATCTGAACGCCCAACAACAAGTCCATCTGAATTTATACCAAGGTATTTTCCATAGCCAGATTTCAGGGCAATTCTTCGGTTTAACAAAAAAGATAAATATTAAAAACTAAGAGTAAGAATTTAACTATAAAATAAAGAGTATGGTATATATACTTATGTATCTCTGTGTGTGTGTATATACATGCATGTACACTAATTAATAATCCAAAATGTTTACAGTGGACACTATTCTCTATCTATATTTTGCTTTCTAATATAATTATACAGTATCTTACATTATACAACAATCATTTTTCAAATGCATTATTGTTCTATTATAGATGTATAAATGTTACCTTTTATGCTATTATACAGTCTTACTGATTTGTTTTATACATAAAACTGCTGATTTATCTCTAGAAGAGGAAGCCAATGGATTGAACATTATCAACTTATGATTGTAAAACAGGGTCTTTTCTAGAAACCCAGGCTGATTTCCACTAGATGCTAAAACTTTACAGTTTGTCAACCTGCTTTTAAGAAAAGGCTAAAACAGGGGGCTGGAGAGATGGCTCAGCGGTTAAGAGCACCATCTGCTCTCCCAGAGGACTCGGGTTTGATTTCCAGCACCCACATGGCAGCTAACAACTGTCTGTAGTTCCAGTTCCAGGCAAACACCAAGGCAAATAAATAAATAAATAAATAAATAAATAAATAAATAAATAAATAAATATAAAGTTTAAAAAAAAACTGTTAAAAAAAAAAGAAAAGGCTAAAACAACTTAAGGTCTCACTTCAAAATAGACATTTTATTAAGAAGGGGCATGCTCTAAGCCAGCAGTTCTCAACCTTCCTAATGCTATGACCCTTTAATACAGTTCTTCATGTTGTGGTTACCCCAACAATAAAATTATTTTGTTGTTACTTTATAACTGTAGTTCTGCTATTGTTATGATTTGTGATAATATGCAGGATATCTGATGTGACCCCTGTGAAAAGGTTGTTCAACTCTCAATTTCAGAACTACTGTCCTAAGCTATGCAGATAGCTGAAAAATTATTTTAATCATGTACTTTTGAAAAAGTATACCCTGGGTATGGTGGCATGTGCCTTTAGTCCTAGCACTCGGGAGGCAAAGGTAGATGAATCTCTGAGTTAGAGGCCACCTTGATCTACATAACAAGTTTGAGGCCAGTTAGAGCTACACAGGTAAACCCTGTATAAAGAAAGGTGAGGGGGAGAGGGGCTGAAGGAGGGAAAAGAAGAAAGAAGGGGCTGGAGAGATGGCTCAAAGGTTAAGAGCATTGACTGTTCTTCCAGAGGTCCTGAGTTCAATTCCCAGCAACCACATGGTGGCTCATAACCATCTATAATGAGATCCGGTACCCTCGCCTGTAATACATAATAAATAAAATAAAATCTAAAAAAAAAAAAAAGGAAGAAAGAAAAAGGAAACTGACATATGTTTTCATTGCTAAGATGATTTGGTTTGGAATTATCCAGGAGACACACCTAGTGTCTTTGAGGGTGGTTCTACCAAGGTTTAACTGAGGAGGCAATACACACCCTGAGTGTGAGTGGGACCTTCATTATGTTGTTGGGACTCCAGAATATATAGAATGAAGAAAAGAAGGAAGGCAGCTGAAGGCTGGTTCTCCTCTCACTGTGGTGATTCCTGGAGATATGAAGTCCTGGACACATGAAATCTCCTGCAACACATTCCCTACTTTATTCTCTTAACCCTAAAACCAACTGTTTTTTCCTTCAGTTATTTCTTGTCAGGTCTCAGACAGGAAATATTATTAATGTACTTTAAAAATGCTAACAAACACAATATGGGAAAAATAGTATTGTATATAATTTGCATGATAGTTATTAGGGAGAATGACATCAGCATGTCTTCATTTTCCTTTTCCACTTCAAAACTACCTGGTGCATGTCCATTTTCTAGTGATTTTATCAAGATGATGAATGCCTATGCAGATATACCACCAAGTAAGTTGGTGATATGTTACATATTCAATAAAACTTGGAATATCAAGAGATCAACCCACAGTCAAAGTAGGCAGAGGTAGGCTGGGAGTTCTGGATCTGTGAGTACAAGGCCAAAGGCTGGGCTTCAATGGCACACACCTTTAATCCCAGCACAGGGAAAGCCAGGAGTGGAATTCCCTAACTCCAGAGACAGAGATCTTTCTGTGTTTCTGTGGAGTTCAAGGGTGACTATGAAATAGAGTAGATCCAGCCTTTAATCTTAACCTGAATGGGATAAGATGGGCAGGAAGGGTATTTAAGGCAAGGTTGGGAAAACAGCAGCAAATTCCAAGCAATCAGGAACAAGCTGATATTTCAGCCTTTCCCCCATATCTGGCTGAGTCTCTTTCACTACAATCAGAACTTGTGCAACAAGTGACCACCCACTGTGTATGGAGACTGCTGCAAATATTTTCCTCATTTTCTATTACTTTTAATATTTTTATTTGTAACTATAAACAAGTTTACTGACATTTTGTTCCTTTGCTCTACTCCTCAGTCTTTAAAAGAAATATAAAAGCCATTATTTAAATGTGATTTAAAAAAATAATGATTTCTGATTTTTATTTGCCAACCAATCTCTGGGGATGTTGAATTGATTTCATCTCAGTTGGAGACTGATGATAATATAAATTGTTATGTTTCTGTAATTACTATTAGAACATTGACAATCAATTTTTCTATTTACTACTCAAAAGTACCATTCTGCACTTTTGCACTGTAAGAACAAAAGTGGTCATTTTTTTTGTGTGTGTGATTACGGAACACTGTTTAGTTTCAGCAATATTCTTTTCTTTTGCCTTCCTATCTCTTGACTTTTTTTCTGAGATAGGGTGTCACTACATACCCTAGCTGGCCTGAATTTGTAATTCATTCCTGAGCCTCTCAAGAGCTGGGATGGCAGGTATAGTATCACTAGAAGATCTTATTTTATGTTTATTTTCTTATGCTCTTTCTGAGCAATTTAATTTGGCTGACATTAATTTTCATCCTTTAAGATCTTATTTTCTCGGGGCTGGAGAGATGGCTCAGCGGTTAGGAGCACTGTCTGCTCTTCCAGAGGACCCGGGTTCGATTCCCAGGACCCACATGGCAGCTTACAACTGTCTGTAGTTCCAGTTCCAGGCAAACACCAAGGCAAATAAATAAAGTTTAAAAAAAAAAAATCCTATTTTCTCTATAAAAGTCATATATATTGGGAATATCTACTACTTATGTAGTACAAGTTAAGTAACCCTAATCCCCAAACCTCCAAAATCCCAAATTTCTAAGTAGACATGAGGCTACATGTAGACAATGCCAGATGGCTAAATGTGATTATTCACAGCCATATTCAGGAACAGTGATGCACTTTATGAAGTTATCTTTAGACAATTGTATATGGCATAAATAAAAACATTATGTGCCTCTTCACTAATGTACATGTAGATATTCTCCAACCTCTAAAACTAGAAATCCCCCCCAAATTCTGGTTATAAATAGTATGTTTTCTGAACACCATAAAATCTCCTTTTCAAGCCAGGTGCAGTGGTGCACACCTTTGCCTTTAACCCTAGCACTCAAGAGGTAGAGGCAGGAGATCTCTCTGTGAGTTCAAGGCCAGTCTGGTCTACAGACTGAATTCCAAGACAGCCAGACACTGTAGAGCGACCCTGTCTTATAAAAAACAAACAAACAAAAAAAACAAAAACCAGCCAACCAAACAAAAAAACTCCCTTTCAAATACCATCTTTCAATTTAAATTATTCTCTAATCTTGCATGCACTAATAGCACAGCTTTTTTTTTTTTTTTAAAACTTTATTTATTATTTATTTGCCTTGGTGTTTGCCTGGAACTGGAACTACAGACAGTTTGTTAGCTGCCATGTGGGTGCTGGGAATCGAACCCGGGTCCTCTGGGAGAGCAGACGGTGCTCTTAACCGCTGAGCCATCTCTCCAGGCCCCTTTTTGTTTTTTTTAAACTTAAAATTATTACCATTATTTTTTGAGATAGGGTTCCATGTAGCCCAGGCTGGCCCAAACTCATTAAACATACAAGATGGCCATGAACTCCTGATCCTGTCTCCTATGTGCTTGTGTGACAGGTATCACGATGCATGGTTAAGTGAAGTTAAATGTTAAGGGTTTTAAATACAGTTCAACTAAAGCTTACCTGGAATCAGACAATTTGACAGCAGTAAACTGCTCTGGAGGACTGGGGCCCTCATCAACTACAGGAAAGCAAAATGGAAAATAAACAACATTTGCTATAAACATATTTTATGCTTTAAAAATTAATTACAGGTAAGGATATTAAGATATTTGGACACACTACACATCTAGCAAGACACTGTTACGTGTCTTGGTTAGTGCACTTGGTAAGACAGTCTGGCATGGCTTACTTAGCCGATTCTAATATAATCTCATGTTTTAAAACATAATACATAAATAACAGTATGTGAAATACTAAATGTTTTTATTTACTCAAGGAATATCTATTCTGGCCAAATCATACTTTTTACATTCCAATGACTTCACTTCTTGTGGTGCTTCCTTAGGATAAGGAGAAACTGTCTAAATATCTGTTAACTTACACCCAGTTCTGAAAGGAAAAAAAACAAACAAAAAAAAACTTCAAACTTCCAAGTCAATTGATTTTCTTTTTTTTCCCTTACAAGTGCAGTTTTTAATGTGATTAAAAAAAAAATTTCCACAGGGCTCCTTTTGATAGTAGTCAGAATGTTTCAAATGCTTATTCTGGAAAAAGTTCTTAATAGCAGGAGAGAGAGAGGAAAAATGGGGAGGAGCTCAGTGTGATGGCAGCTTTGCTTTGGACCATGTCTCAGACTCATGCATATACTTTGTAATGTTTTACTTGGCAGGGCCTGCCCATCAGTGTTTGTTCCTCACACAAACCTTCTCTATGTGGAGCTCCCAGTGTAAAAAGGCCATTGTCCAGTGCATGGATATAGGCTCCTTTATCCATTTCAATGGCAATGGTTCCTGAAATCTCCCCAAAGTTGGATACAGTCCACCAGATTCCTACAAAATAAAAACCAAGGTTTAGCCATTTCATTTTAGGATTATCCAAGGTTTATCTTGTCTTTACTATAACTTATTTCTAAAAGCCTGTATTGGACAATCATAAAAATCAATGAAGAGAGACCTGGTTTATCCCTTACTGACTTCCTCCCACTTAATCCGTGTATGAGCTTTAGCACCTGCCATGGACATAATCCCAAACCTTACTCACCTCTTAGCAGTTTTACATCAACTTGTTTGTCTATAGGGATGGATTCCTGTGACTAACATCACAGTCAAGATCACTCTAACACATGCAGAAATAGAAAAGGGTAAGAAGGTGGTTGTTGGTGGAGAGCATCTTTAATCCCAGCACTCAGGAGGGAGAGGCAGGCAGATCTCCAGAGTTTGAGGCCAGCCTAGTCTACAGCTTGAGTTCCATAGACAGCCAGGACTACACAGAAAAACCCTGTTTCATCCCTCCAAAACCAAAACTCCCCACATAAAACAAAAGAGTAAGAGAATTGTTACCGCAGACCCCATCCCAAACACTTTGCAGTGGCAATGTTTAGATGAGTCCCACAGAGAGAGGTGCTGTGTAGCCAAAAGACTCTCCCTTTCCTCATGGGGATACCTGAGCCAATCCTACAAACACTAATGCTTTCATCCACACCCATGATAAATCTTCATGCTTGCCAGGCAACTATCCTATCACTGAGCCACACTCAAGCCTAGATTTAATAGTAAATAAATAATTTCAACATAACATCTCAATAGTGAATTTCAGAAGGATAATAAATTTATGACAGATTTCAAAAATTTCAGTTTCTGCCACAGTAGAGAAAATGATACATTATGATTAGAAATCTACACTGCTTAAAAAGTTATTCATAGCAGTTGTGTGTTTTTCTTGGGAATTCAAGTTGCCTTTACTCGTGGGGCTGGAGAGATGGCTCAGAGGTTAAGAGCACTGACTGTTCTTCCGGAGGTCCTGAGTTCAATTCCCAGCAACACATGGTGGTTCACAACCATCTATAATGACATCTGGTACCTTCTTGTGTATCTTGTGTATACTGTATACATAATAAATATTTAAAAAAAAAAAAGTTGCCTTTACTCAAAGGCCAGAGGCATGTTTGCACGAGTCATAGCTGCAGGATCACCCCAGGGCTAAGCTGTCAAAAAGCAGCAGGTGCTATGAACAGGGCTCACTAGGTCGTTGCCATTTTTGTTTTGTTTAGGTGGTGCTGCAGACCCTGAAGTGGAATCTCAGATCAACTCCAACACCTGTCATTTCTTAAAACAAATAAAGGGACATGAAACTCTATATTTTTGTATCTTCAAAAGGTGCTGCTGTGCAGTCTCATTTACAGTATTGACTGCAGAACATATTTTCTTGGTTTATTTCTATGGACATTTAAAGAAAAGAAAAAGTATAGTCAAAGAAAACATGACTGCAGATAACTATCTAAACAAATCCAGCAAGGATAATGAGGGAGTTTAATGCCTCAAAGGTTGACACGGAAATATAAATCATCTTCCAATAGCCTAGAAGCAATACAGTGTTAGCACATAACCCAAGAGGCTTTACTAAATGAAATGGTAAGGTGACTCAGAAATTTATCTGGACATAAAAACTAAGAAGAGCCAATTATATCAAAAGAAATATGAAATAGAAGGACTCAGCTACTGGACCTGGAAACTTTAGGAAGTTAAAGTAATGAAGAAAAATATAAACAGAAACATGTACATGGAACAGGAGTCAAGAAATTGACCAACAGACAGAAACTCACCTGACTGTTAAAAAGCCATTTCATGGTAAAAGGCTTGAACTGGCTGGAAACAAGAAAAACGAGCAAACCCAACCCGAGTCCTACCAGGAAAAAGGAATCCTTAAACTAATATCTAAAAGGAAAAGTACAAGGTTTTCATGATGTTGGGATAAGCTAAATGAAGGTCTCAAAGGCAGTAACCTTTTGTTTCAGTTAACCACGCCCAGGTCGTCTCCATTCCTATGACGCGATCGTTCACATATACAGTTCCTGATTTCCAGCTACAGTAACCACATGAGAAGAGTCAACAGGCTTGAGGAAAACTAGTTAGTGAGCAGCTTGTCAGAAAAGCACTATAAAGAAAACAAAGGGTGCTGGGGTGGGAAAGGGATTGTTGCTACCAAGATGTGCAAGAGCAAACCCAGTTAGAAAATCTTGACACATCCTAATAGTGTTAAATATACTCCTATCCTAAGAATTTGCAAATCAACACTTGCGTATCTACTCTTAATTCTGAGTATAAAATTATAGAATTTTGTTATATTAAAATTACTTTTTCAAATAATGTGAGGTTCCCTACATAATTTCTGTACCATTGCTTATTTTCCTTAAATTCTTTAGTACATTTATTCCTGTATGTGTGTATGCGTGCTCACACACTCACCCAGAGATCAGTGGACAACACCTCTAACACCTTTACATGAAGTTTTATTTTGCCAAAGTTTCAAAATTTAACTTGCCCAGTTTATATAGGCAAATTTGATTTAAAGTATAGGTATACAAAGGGCAAAAAAAACCCAAACAAACAAATAAACAAAAAAAAACCCAAAAAAACCCCAAAACATATTTGGCTATGGATTTGGGAGAGACTATTTCTAGTACCATTTATAGGGTACCTTGATATTATTTGTGTTTAGAATTTTCATTTACTTCAGGGTACAAAATAATTTACTAGATTATACTTCCTTTGGGAACAAAGAAATTGCAGACTTTCCACTAAAATTTATGCACTTTCAAGGAAAATAATGTGTAAAATGTACTTGGCTAAGTAATACTTTTGTAGGATAGGTATTTAAAGTTATAGATCAGGCTCTGGGGACTATGAAAGTGAAGGATAAGAGAACAACAGTGGCATCTAGTGATCTGACATCTGGTCATCTGTTCTAATGAGGAAAACCATTATGGAACAGCAACCATCAACAGAAGTTAAGTTTCCATACAATAAAGAACTCAGGTGGCTCACCTACAATATCAAGTTGGGTTTCCTCATCTTCTTCTCGTTTTCTCTTCTTATCTTTGTTCTTCTTCTTTTTACTAAAGAAAAAAAAAAGACATATACATGAGTTTGGACATACTGATATATGTGTTAAAAATTAAGAGATGAGGGGCTGGAGAGATGGCTCAGAGGTTAAGAGCACTGACTGCTCTTCCAGAGGACCTGAGTTCAACTCCCAGCACCCACATGGCAGCTCACAACTGTCTGTAGTTTCAGTTCCCAGTTCCAGGCAAACTCCAATAAAAATAAAATAAGGAAATAAAGTTGTTTTTTTTTTTTTTTTTTTTAAAAAAATTAAGAGATGAATACTCAGGAGTTGTGCAAGCTACATACTGATCTATAAATAAATGACTTTTAAAAATTTTATAAATATATTTAAAATACTGAGAGGTTGCTTCTGGCCCTGTGTCCATGTTGCTACATTTAAAATAATAATCTACAGCTCCTCTTACTTTGCAAATTAAAAAAAAAACCACACAAAACAAACATAACCAACCAACCAAAACTCCCTAATTTGTCAATCAACTTCCCATTTACCAGGATAATAATGAAGCCCAATTCCTAGAGTTCCTATGAAGATAAGAGTGGCTATGAACCTTCTATTGCTGAAGAATAAATAATGGCATAGCCTCTGTGCTGGCTATTGTTTTGGTCAATGTAACACAAGTTAGTCTTTTGTGCAGAGGGAGCCTTAATTGAACAAATGCCTCCACCAGATCTGGCCTGTGGGTAAAACCCTAGCCAGGGGCATTTCCTTGACTAATGATTGATATAGCTGGTCCAAACTCATCCTGGGCAGGTGGTCCAGGTAAGTATAAGAAAGCAGACTGAACAAGCCAGTAAGCAGCATTTCCCCATGGCCTCTACATTGGTTCCTAGCTCCAGGTTCTTGCCTTGAGTTCCTGTCTTCTCTTTTCTGGATTACAAGACATAGGCTGAAATAAACCTTCTCTCCACCCCCACACCTTTGGTCAGGGTGTTTTATCACAGCAATAGAACTCCTAACTAAGACAACCTCTTTGAAAAATATTTCTCAAAAAGCCAAACACTGAATTACTATAAATAATACCTAGGTGACTACTCCTATATATCGCCAAGAAAAATGGAAAAAAAGTATGTCCACAAAAAAGTAGAATATTGATAGCGCGATCACCAGTGTAAAATGTTCATTAAATGAAGAAAGAACGTAACATGCTAACAACATAGAAAAGAAAATCATTCTGCCACAAGGCAGAAGAAGCACACTGCACCACACTATGGATGCTCCTCAGAACTAAATGAAATGAGCCAGGTACAGTGACATAAGCCTTCAACTCCTGCACTTGGGAGGCTAAGGCAGGTGGATCTCTGTGAGTTCCAAGCTAGTCAGGGCTACATAGTGCGTTCCTGTCACAACAACAACCTAAGTGAAAGAAACCAAACAGAAAGGGTTATATATTATATAGTTCCATCGACATAGATATTCATAATAAGCAAATTTTTAC
Source organism: Sigmodon hispidus (assembly GCA_004025045.1). Classification (NCBI taxonomy): domain Eukaryota; kingdom Metazoa; phylum Chordata; class Mammalia; order Rodentia; family Cricetidae; genus Sigmodon; species Sigmodon hispidus. The sequence goes on along the minus strand of PVIH01006811.1, from coordinate 32,999 downwards.
AGACTGAAAGCAGCTGTCTGTGAGAAACTGGGAGAGGCAGATGGGTATGATTATCTAATTGTTAAGGGGTGTGCTCTTGGAGTGGTAAAAATACTTACCAACTAGATAGTGGTGAATTTGTAAATATACTAAAACCCACTAGCTGTATACTTTAAAAGGAGAAGTTTCTGGTATATGGGTTACAGGTCCATAAACAAAAAAAAAAAAAAAACACAAAGGGAGACCTTGGGAAAAAGTGATTATCCAAAGTGCTTACAACAAATTCTGAGCCTGGTGGTGTCGGCTCACACCTTTAATCCCAGCATGGAGGCAGAGGCAGGCAGATCTCTCAGTTCGAGGCCAACCTAGTCTACAGAGCGAGTTCCAGGACAGCCAGGACTACAGAGAAGCCCTGTCTCAAAAAAAAGACCAAATTCTGAAACATGGAAATGCTACATTGCTTTTAATAATGTGTGTCTTAACTACAAAGTTTTCAGACGCTAATCCTGTTCTCCCTGCAGCTGAGAACAGAGACTTCCGCCCGGGCTCCTCCTCACCTCTTGGCCTTGGTACCCTTAAGCACGAGTTTGGTGGACTTCACATAGGAGTATTCGGCCATGGTTCAGCAGCCAGAGGTGGCAGCCCCTGTAGTTCCTGTAGGCAGGAGAAGGACGGCGACCAGAGAATCCCTCAGGAGCGCTCCGCTTCCCTCAACTCAGCACGGCCAATCTCCTATTTCCTGTTTACTGTAGTCGATTTGCTACGGCGGCCGCGGAGGGTCCAATCGCGCCAGCGTGTTTTAGTTCCCGTGACAAAGTCCCGGATGTTAGGGCTTTTTGCCAAAGCGGACAGAGGCGGCCCCCTTGTGGACGAGAAGGTCTCTAACAGCTCTCTGCGTCCGAGGCTGCAAAAAGAGGGCTGAGGATTTAATGAGGCAAATACTGAAAGGATTAAGTCTGCTCGCCCACACTTTTTGCAGAGAACAAAGCTAGATGCTCCAGGCAGCTAGCCAGGGCTGGGCCCGCGCGGAAGAACCTGGATCTGTGTTCTAGGGAGGCGTGGGTTAGAGCCTTGGCCTCGGGGCAACTTTGTCAAGTATTCAGTTGTTAATTGTATTGTTTCATTAGGGAGCCATGAGTAATGCCGAGGAAACAATAGGGAATGATATAATGTAGAATTGTTAAATGCTGGCGCCTACTACAAGAGCTGAAGAGACTTTGGTCTTGACATGGAAGACTAATGTAGTGTCTTTCTGTGGACGTTCTTGATCCAGCAATCTTTCTTTCTCCAACCTTTCTTTCAATATTATAACTCTCTCCCATTCCAAACCACCCACCATAGAGCAGACACAACGTATGACTTTTTCTCTCTCCTTTTTTTTTTTTTTAAAACAAAAACAAAAACAAACAACCCTCTTTTAGTTCTGTGAAAGAAACGTGGAAGTCCTAATCAAAATGTAATGGCTTTGTCAACCGTACATTTATGAAGGAATGGTTCTTACCTTTTGTTGCTTGCAAGGAACTATCATGAAAGACGTTGCCTGAACCGCTAGCTTGCACGGAGGCTGCCACAGCCTCATATATAAAACACTTTTGCAAAGAGTGCTCCCTATCCAGAGCTCTATTTCTACTAACCCAGGCAAGGATTAGTGTTTGAAATGACCTGTGTTTAAAAACCTCTTTGTCTTGTCTTTTATGGTGCTGGGGACCTGGGAGAGATAGGAAGGGGACATGCAATTTAGGTCAGGAAAAGCCACACCACCAGGAATGTTCGTGGATTCCCCCAAAGAATTATCACCTCCTAAAAGAACACCCTTACCTGGCGCCAATCCTGAGGGTCTGACCAAAGCTGCAGACACTGATCTCTTCTGGAACTGGATCTCGAGATTTTCATAGTGAAAATAAGTCTTCTTCAATTTTAGCCCATTTCCTAAATGATGTTCACTTCAGGGAGGGAAACACCCACAGCAGTCTGATCAAAGCACTAGAGAAGCCTGTTATATTTTCCCTCCCTGTAGACCCCACCCTCAGTGCAGTTGGCAAATGGAGCCTCAGCTCTACCTGATTCTCTGAGGTTTGACTTAGAAAAAGGTAATTTTCATTTCCCCTTTCCCCATTTCTTTCAGCTACTGGCCAAATCTTCAAGCACTCTATGTTTTTTTTTTTTTTAATTCATTTATTTACTTTTGATGTAATTGCATATTTAATAAAAGAGCCATGCCTCCAGCCTTTTGTTTGTTGGTTTTTTGAGATAGGGTTTTCTGTGTAACAGTCCTGGCTGTCCTGGAACTCCCTTTGTAGACCAGGCTGGCCTCAAACTCACAAAGATCCTCCTGCCTGTCTCCCAGGTGCTGGGATTAACAGCATGAGCCACCTGGTTGTTAGGCCTTGAGCTCACAGAAATACAGAAAGATTTCTGTCTCTTGCTGATTCTGTACTTTGATATTCCAGACTGATTATATTAAATAAAAAAAAAATCACCACATTTATTTATTTATTTATTGTTTGTTTGTTTGTTTGTTTGTTTGTTTTCTCTAAAACTACCTCCACCGTGTGGCTGTTTACAAGCAACATCATTTTCTCACTTCTCCTGAGACAATGTTAGTGTGTATGAAGAAGTGTAATGCGTCTTGCCGTGGGGGTTTTTCTTTTGAACATTAATAAAATAGGCCTTGAGTTTTTGTTTAAGTTTGTTTTTAAATTCGTTTATCATGGAGACTAAGAACCCTAATAGGATACATCTATTTCTTCTGTAACTTCTGGTACTCACTGCCCAGCATCCCAAAATTTCGGCTAACACAAGTGTTCTACCACTGAGCTAAATCCATGGCCCTGGTCTTCTTTGTCTTTGTTTTGAAAAATTGTCCCATGTCTTGGCTTCCTTGAGAATACTATAACTATGCTCTGTAAATGTTTTGAAGCATCTTAAATTTCCCCCTAGATTGACATTCTTCTACCCATTTATACAAGGCAGCTCATTTTCTTGAACAGACACACAGAGGGAATCCTGTTATTAGTTGATAACTATTATGATCTCCTTATTTTTTAAAAAATAGTTTTTATGTGTATAGGTGTTTGGCCTAGATGTATGTCTGTTCATCATGTGCCTGGTGCTTGGGAAAGCCAGAAGAGAGTATTGGATCTCCTGGATGTGGAATTACAGGTGGTTGTGAGCTGTCATGTAGTTAACAGTTGAGCCATTTCTCCAGTTTGTATAGGACTTCCCCCCCTCCCCACATACTTAATCTACACTGAGTTATTGGGAAAATTTTAATGTCTGGTTCTGCTTTTTCTGCCTAGAACACTATCCCTTATCTTTATTTTTCCCCCAATTATTCTTTCAAGTTTCTAAGGTTGTTGGTGGAAAGGATCCAACTGTAGTTTCTAACGCTTGTTAGTTGTAAGAATCATGGTAGACACTAGTTTAAAATTAAGTTGTAGGCCCCTCCCCTAGAGTATCTGCATCATAGAAGGCACTAAGGTAGTGCAGTTTTCATAAGAATCACAAGATGTTTACAGTCAAGCAAATATCACAGAGAATTTCTGATTTGTTATTGACAGCTAAAGTTAGCTTTCATGTTTCCTGTTTAGAATAAAAATGTATTTGTAAAGGAGAGTTGCATGACTATCTATATATGTACCATAATACATTGCATATTTCTGTCATGTTTACGCTTGGAAAAGGGGCAGAGTACACTCAGAGGAACCATATTTTAAATAAAAGAGCAGAAGGGTGGGGAAAATAGAAGAGTGAATACTTCTGCTTCCAGTTTAAAGGCCAAATGATACAGTGTAAGGTTGCAAGTAGCACTTGTGAGAGGCAAAGGTTTTGTAAGGATGTCTACCCCTTCTCTGGCTTTCAGTTATCAAGTGAATTACTCTAGAACAGTGTTTCTCAATACTTGCTTGTTGCTCTAAGTTTATCTGAATTGAGTAAAACATTGGCTTTTAGGCTATGCCTTTTCCATTTTAAAAGCAACATTTGGCTCAATTTTTGAGTGCAAATACAAGGCAGAATGACTTTGCACCTTGTTACACATGTAGACTTATTGCATGAATTCTGTTTACTATTATAATAAAACCCAGAGCCAGATATTGGGGAAAAGCTGAAAGATCAGAGAGACAGAGGGAAGCCACAGCCACTTCTCACCTAGCTACTCCAGGCCTTTCTCCAGGAATCCTCTGTGTACAAACCTCTCCTTCCTTAGCCAACCAGGGAAGTGGCAGGGAAAACTGAGCTTCTCCCTTCATTTCCCCTGTCCAGCTGTCTTATTTCCTTGTACAACATTCTTAGAGTTAGGATCAAAGGTATATGCTACCATTGCCTGGCTGTTAGGTCTTGAACTCACCGAGATATAGATCTCTGCCTCCTGAGAGGTGGGAGTAAAGGCATGGGTCACTACTCCCAGACCTTCATGGCTTGGCTTTGTCCTTTGATATTCCAGACCATTTTTATTAAATATACAACATATCACCACATAGAAACTGTCACCTTGCCAGTGGTTTCCATAATGTACAAACTAATAGATAACTTTAGCTTATAGTAAAGATACTATCCCAAGAAGTTATCCAAATTGCTTGAGACTATATAAATGCATGGGCACTTTTTCCATACTGGAAAAAACACTTCATAATTTGTGGGCCACACTAGGAAAAAGAAAGGTGCAGACTATCCACATTGATCTCATGAAGAGGATGCCACCTAACACTGAGGACAACAGCTACTTAATCTTGAGGTCCATCTCAACATGGCAGCCTTGTTGCTTTGTCCCATGCCACTCTTTACTGCAGTGACTCATGGCATCTCTATCAGATGCTTTCTTATGTCTACAGTAAGGTTTTTTTTTTTCCTTTCTAAACTTTGTTGTGGTCTCTTTAAACCTTTTGTAGCTATTTTGCAACACAAATACACCTCCCTCTCCCTGCAGAGTCCCTGAGACTGTTTTTGTAACCCAAGACTATAACACTTATTAAGACTAGAATAGAATAATCTAGGTTTCAGGACCTGCATGGGTCTGCACTAGGTCCTCAGTGTTTATATTACAGTTTCCAGTTTAGTGTTTTTAGGTATTCCTGAGTGTGTCAACCAGTGAGTCTCTGATTCTTGGGCCTTCTCTTGGGCTGTTTTCCTTCTGTTTGTTTGTCTTGTCCAACTTCAATGTGATGGTTTTGTTTTATCTTATAATTTGTTCTGTTATACTTAAAAAGAACTTGTACTTGTTGACAGCTATCAAGGAAGATTGGGATTATGAAAATTGCTTGTGAATTTGTTATTTTGACATTGAGGAAAGACAACGTGTTCATCCGTGTTTCTGACACATTTTACGCAGGACACAGCCTGTGAAGAAAGACTGCATGAATTAGTCTTCAAGGTCAATTGCCACGAAAGTTACTATAGCACTTGTGGTATCTATTTAATTATATTTTATATTCTTACATAATAATTTCCTGTTCATTACTCAAGTCTTGCCAGTGAAACAATACAACAAACAATTGTAGAACTGCAATAACTGGTAAAGTTGCTCAAGATCATGGTACTGTGGAGCTGGATATTCCTTAGGCAGCCAGAAGCAGGCCAGTTCTACCTGCCCTAGGGAATACATGCCACTGGATTATGGAAAATCTCATAGAGGACTGAGTCTTTTCATGTTGTGACTCATAAAACACTCACTTATTGGAAACTTAGCAGGGGAGCAAGTCAGCCCCATAGAAAAGCCCTCTTTTTTTATGTGTTAGTATATGTGTGTTGAGTGTAGGTGTGTATGAGTATATGTGTGTGTGTGTGTGTGTGTGTGTGTGAGTGTGTGTGTATGTGTAGGCAAGTCAGCCCCATGGAAAAGCCCTCTTTCTTATGTGTGAGTGTGTATGTGTGTTGAGCGTAGGTGTGTATGAGTATATGTGTATGTGTATGTTTGTGAATGTGTGTATGTGTGAGTGTGTGTGTATGTGTGGGCAAGTCAGCCCCATGGAAAAACCACACCTAATTTTTAAAATTTCCTCTTTCTTGTGTGTGACTGTGTATCTGTGTTGAGGATGAGTAGGTGTGTATGAGTCTATGTGTGTATATGTTTGTGAGTATGTGTGAGTGTGTGTGTATGTGTGAGTATATGTGAGTCTGTGTGAGTATATGTGTGTGAGTGTGTCTTTGTATGTGTGAGTATATGTGAGTATTTCTGTGTGTGTATGTCTTTGTATGTGTGAGTGCATATGTATGTGAGTATGTCTGTGTGTGTGTTTGAGTGTGGCTTTGTGTATGTGTGAGTGCATGTCTTTGTCTTTGTGTGTATATGTGTGTGTGAGTGTGTCTTTGTTTGTGTGTATGTCTGTGTGTCTGTCATAAGCCACAAACCATAAACTCTAAGAACTGCTGCTTTCTCTGCTCCTCATGGCATCTGTCTCACTGCTGCACCTGCTCTATTGCTATTCTTGATGCTCAGCCTTCTAAAGAACCTCTAGAAGGAAGTCAGAAACTCTTAATCCAATAAATTAATAAGGACTTTGGCTCTCTTCTTAATTGTTCCCAAATCACAGACAACTCAACAACTATCCGAATATGAAGGCAGGACTGAGAGAAAGAAATTATCTTGAAGCAGGTGAGAACAATACAGAAGAGCAAGGATCCACTTAGAAAGAAGGTAGGGGATAGCATTGGAGAAATTCCTTGTTTGGGATCCCTAACAGATTCCTGTGTAATGTTCTCATCTTCACTTATAGCTTGGAATGAGCACCACAGGTTCAGACACTAAGAGCTTTTTCTTTTTCTTTTCTTTTTTCTTTTTTTCTTTTCTTAAGATTTGTTAATTATGTATACAGTGCTCTGCCTGCATGTGTGCCTGCAGGCCAGAAGAGGGCACTAGATCTCATAAATGGTTGTGAGCCACCATGTGGTTGCTGGGAATTGAACTCAGGTCCTCTGGAAGAACAGCCAGTGCTCTTAATCGCTGAGCCATCTCTTCAGTCAGACACTAAGGGTATTGGAGGTCCAATTTCCTCAAGCTTATCTTGGTTGAGTTCCAGACACAGATTTATGTTAATTACAATGAGTGGACCACATCTAGGCTTTGTATCAGATTCTTGAATGTTATCACTGGAAATCCTGGTTCGGGGCTGAAGAGATGGCTCAGGGTTAAGAGGCTTGCTTCAAAGCATGATGACCTAAGCTAAGTCCCCAAGACCCACATGATAGAAGGAGAGAGCTGCCCCTGAAAGTTATTCTCTGATCTCCACATGTGCACATCATTTCTCTTTGTCTCTGTCTGTCTCTCTCTCTCTCTGTCCCTCTCTCTCTCTTTTTCTCTCTCTGTGTGCATGAATAAAATAAAACACTTGAGAAATTACACAATTTAACTATGATTCAGGGCTGAAGTTGGCTCTGGCCAACGAACTTTTTAAAATTTGATGTTAATGAAGATGCAGGTCTGGCTTGTTCTGTTAGATCCTGTATAGTTTTAGCCTTTCTCTTGTGCCTGTCACAAAACCGAATAGTAAATAGGCCATCTACAGGCAATAAGCTGCAAGCTTATGCATATACTCTTGCTGGGCTAGGTCCAATGTTCCGAAGCTACCCCACCTTACTTTGTTTTCCGGTTCTTGGGCTGGCAACATCCTTACTCCTCAGACCTCCCGAAGCGGTGGTTCTCCTTCTGTTCTGGGAACTCTTCCACTTCCCAAGGTACATTTTTCATTGTCTAGATTCGTTTTCATTTAAAACAACTGGGAGGCAGGGGACGAGCGCAGTGATGCTTGTTGGTGTCCCATTAGGAGCAGGACACTCCTCTACATTGAAGAATTACCCATAGTGCCAAAGGTGTGAAACTTGCTACCAGGCTTCATCTACAACTTTCTTTTAGCCAGCTCTCAGTCTGCCAGAACAAACAGTGGCTCAAATTTCTGTCTTTAAAAAGTCACCTGGTTTCTTGCAGATTGGAACTGAAAATTTCCAAGATCCATCCTTGGAGATGGAGTCTGGGACTTGGGCCTAGAGTTTGCACTGTAACAAGTGCTCAAGGTAATTCTGAAGAAAGCACTATGAATTGCCCTCCGGTAAATACTGCCCTGAAGTGATTTCATTTTGATTCCAAAGACAAAACATTAACTTGGTATGTGAGATGATCTGCTGGATGACTGATTTTTTTTTTTACTAGAACGAATATTCTGTCTTCTTGTACGGTTTTGAATATAGAATGTGTTCCTAGCTTCCTGTCACCTTACTCTAACTCATATTCCCCTGCTTCCTGCCTTCATTCTACTGTGCAAAATTAACTCAGATTCTGATAAAAGTGATATACGTTAAAATTAGCATTAAGTGCTCCCTTTGGCAGCATGTAAACTAAAACTGAAATAATACAGAGATCAGCATGGCACCCAAAAGAAAAAAAAATGAGCATTCACCTGGGCGTGGCTATGTACATCTTTAAACCTAGCACTCAGAGACTGAGGTAGCTGGTTTTTGTTTTTTTTTTTTGTTTTTTGGTTTTTTTTTTTTGTTTTGTTTTTTTTTTTTTTTTTTGTTTTTTTTTTAGACCATGTTATCTTTATCTTTTGAGTGTGTTTCTTCATGTATTGGACATAACCGGATTGCATCCTGGATTCGAGAAACTCTGGATTTTGTTTCATTCTTTTGGAAAATTAAAAAAAAGACACTTTTATGTGTACGAATGTTTTTCCTGCATGCATATATGTGCATTGTGCATGTGTCTGGTGCCTGTGGAGGTCAGGAGAGGGTTGGATTCCTACTACCTGGAGATACAGATGGTTGTGGGACACCATGTGGGGCTGGGAACTGAACCCAGGTCCTCTATAAGAGCAACAAGCACTTTTTAAATCATTAGAATTGTTTTATTTAGTAGGTAGTTGGTTTGATTGACCTCTGTCTCCAGATTCTCTTTATTGTGGGCCTCAGTGAAGTTTCTTTTCAGCTCTGTTTAGTTTGCTGTTTTGTTTGTTTTTGTTTTTGAGACAAGATCTCACTGTGTAGCTCAAACTTACGTGGAACTCAAAAATGTAGTCCAGGCTGACCTAAAATGCAGAGGAATCTTCTAGACTTCTAGACTGTCAGGATTAAGTATAGGCCACCAGGGCAGGTGCTAGCTGGGAACATGCTTGCATAGAAATTTGTGTGAGAACTGGGAAGTTTCTATTTTGTTGATTGCTCATGGTCAGAACTTCCTCCCGGGGCTTCAGATTTCTTTTTCTCTCTCTCCTCTTTTTCTTTCTTTCTTTCTTTCTCGTGCCCCCCCCCCCACTTTGATCCCTCCGTTTGTAAAGGTTTAACTTCTTGTGAGTTGCCATGACTCTTAGCGGCACTGTCTGGGGTCTATCCTAAGAAATGAAAATACAATCCTTTCTTAGTAGGTGAAAAATGCCTTCTGCTTTCAGCTTGCTGTTGGTCACTCTTCATTCTTTAGGATAATTAAAAAAGAATTGTTCTGAGATTAATCTCTTTTATGTACAAGCATTAGCCTAGTTAAAGTTACCCTACCAGGATCTGTTCAGATTCCTACTGATGTCTCTCTGTGTCCTCCACGAATGGAGGATCTGAGGTTTCTTAGATTAATGTAAAACTATGACATCCTAAATAAAGATATAAGTAAATAAATCATTAAAATAAATGAAACAATTAATGTTTTAAACACATTAGAATTATTTAAGTGGACCCATGAATGTAGATGACCCAGTATCCACTCAAATGCAATGTGGAGTTCCTTGGTCAGCTCTGCAGGGACTCTGGGTAGTCCATAACTTATGACATATCTTCAACTCAATATTTCAGGAATTATGTTAATTGAGTTGTTTTAATTACTCTTATATTTTATAACTTTAAAAATACTAGAATATCCTAGATAGTCCTGTGGTTTGCTAGTCAAATTATAAAGGCACAGATAGTCCATTGTTCTTTTGTGGTATCACCTTAGCACTATGCAAATGTGGAGTTCAGTACAGATGAGCTTCAATATACCACGAGGCTCTAAACATTCATGTTGTCTAATGGAAAGATTAGAGGTAAATGAAAAGAACAATTGAATACCTTTATTGGCCCTTTCCTCTTCTATCTCTTTCCAGACTTAAAAAACAAAAACAAACACCCCCCCAAACACTGAACATTTAAACAAATTTGGTGGCTATAAAGGGTCATTTCTCTTAGATATTTCTTTTGCGTTCTGTACTGAAATGAAATCTCTGATGCTCTTTAGTAGGTTCTCAGGCCTGTGGGAAGCTGCTCTTAGATCCTACTGGCCTTATTTACTGTGGTGGAGAGAATATTCACCTTCCTTTTATTTAGCCTGGTGTTCAACACTGCCTGTAGCTCATAAACACCAAGCTGTATTGTTAGAGTCTAGTGGGGACGTACAGAGCCTACAGGTGCTTCCTTCCCTGTGTTTACTAATCCAGCCAGATTCTATGTCGTAAGCGCTGCTGTCCCAGGGGAAGACTGGAGCAGCACTGGTTGCCTTCCCTTGTTGGTGTGTTTATATTTCTGCCACTTCTGTCTGCTTATTGGTTATTAAGAGAAGAAAGAAAACAAACACCAGGGAAACTTTAATATAAGTAGATTTTTGACTCCTAACCTTAGTTCCCTAACTGCCACTGACAAAGTTGCTTCGGCTGCAACTGTGACCATATCTGCATCAGACACACAGAAAAAAGTCTGATAATTTTTTTCCCTTTTTTAATTTATTATTATTATGAACAAAGAAGTCACACTTTCTATCCTTGTATATCCTTATTCAAGGTCCCTTCCCCCTCCCGCCACATCAGGTCATTCTTTCTTCTCCACAACTCCCCATCCCCTCCCTGGGCAGGCAGCAGGCAGTCCTGTGGTCCCACTGTCCCAATATTGCTTAGTTCAGCATCCACGCCTGGCAAATCCAGTTTTCTCCCCACAACTTCAAGACTGAGTCAGGTGTTCCTCTGGGGGGAGTGGGATCCAAGGACTCAGTCCAAGGTGTTTCTGATCCCAAGCTGTTCAGTGGTTGTGGCTTGCAGCTTGGGCATGCTTGGCTTTTTTCTTGTTTGTTTGTTTGTTTGTTTGTTTGTTTAGAGCCCACTAATGAGTGAGTACATCTCCTGCTTATCTTTCTGAGTTTGTGATACCTTGCTCAGGAGGATATTCTCCAAATACATCCATTTGCCTGCAAATCTTAGGATATCATTTTTTCTTACTGAAAAGTCTGATAATTTGATATTCTTATGCTTTATTGTTTCTAATGTTTGAGCTGCTATTATTTCCTACTTTCTTATTTTGTCACTAAATATTTTTTCTCTATCAAAACAGCAATCAGAAACAAATGATAACATGAAATAAATTAATAAACAAACAAACAAAAACAAACCCAAGGAAAGACAGAAGCTCAGGAGAACTTAAGGTTGATAGTGGAATGGAGCTCCCTCATCTAGTGACAGCCTTCCTGCCTCTGGAAAGCTCTCTTTAAGATGTGATGTGCTTGGAAGTGGACAGTTGACCTTTGATCAATCTAGGTATCTCTTCAGACCCATAAGTCGTACTGTAGATCAGCTTTCCAGCAGACTCATGGGAACGGTGCCTACATGCCCCTTCCTGTTGTTTAGGGAAATAGTTGTCCTGATTTTTCCTAAAGACATGCACATTCCCTTTATCTTCATGTTTGGCCAACACTCCTCTCTGATATCACTACTGTCATGGTCTCTTCAGCTTCTTCCACTTCAGCACCCACCATGACTTCCTTTACAAATATTCCATCATTGCCTTACGTTCATTCCATGACATTGTATTCCTTCCATCTTTTACAATATAAAATTGACGAAGATCTGAACATCTAACAGGAGGGTAAATAAATAGATTAATTTTCCAGTTCCAATAGATTAATTTTCTCTTGATTATTTCATGAAAATTCTCTTTCTAACTTCTTTTTCCAACCCTAGTTTAGTTCCCATTCTATTGTATCCAGACTTGGAGACTAGTACCATGGCCCAAGTACTAGTGTACAAGTACACATCTTTACACATTCCTCAGTTCTGACTTTGAAGCATATAACATCTGTTCTCATCACCATAGCAACTCTGTGTTGGTCTTCATTATCACTACAAACTCATTCAATCATGGCTCATTGTTTTTCTCTTCATGGACTTGGATCTTCAATTCCAGTGACTTTAGCATCACGTTATTGCAATCTTACATCTATCTGCCTGAAAAATGCTGTGTCCTCATCTCAACTGGTTTAAAATTATATAGGCAATTGCGGTTCTATATTTTTACATTTGTTTCACTATTTTTTTCTTGTAGGTTGGAAATCTTCATCTCTAATTGTGAATAACTCTTTTGGAGTATTTTTACCTCTGTTCCAAATAAACTTTTCACTAAAATAATAAGTTCATAGAAAGCAATAAAACACATTGATTCAGTTTCCAATTAACTTTATTATTTGTTTGACACATTTCATTTTGTTAGCAGTATGCATTTTACCTACTTTCTTATTTTGTAATTAATAATTATTATTACCTAATAATTCACTTGATTTTAATATGTAATATTATTTAGTGGTTTTAAAAATTATAGTCAGCTGGACAGTGGTGGTGTACACCTTTAGTCCCAGAACTTGGGAGACAGAGGAAAGTGGATTTCTGAGTTTGAGGCCAGTATGGTCTACAAAGCAAGTTCCAGGACAGCTAGGACTGTTGAACAAAGAACCCTCATCTCCAAAAACCAATAAATAGATAAATAAATAAATAAATAAATAAAAAAGATCATAGTCTATAAGGTAACATTTCTCAATATATGCCCTATTTTTATGTAACAAATATAAAACCTCTAGGAAATTCCCTATCTTTCCAAGTCCTTGTAAAGGACTTGGCTTTTTCTTTGGTGTTGAAAATTACTGATAGTCTTAATATTATCAATAAGACACAAACTATAAGCCACCATCTCATTTATTCTTTCTTCTTCTGTTATGTTTTGCACCACACTGTTGTAACTCACATCCAGGATCTGAATGTGGGGGGATGGTGACTACAGACCTACCATTTACCTAGAGTGGCTCACAGGCTTCTCTCACTTTCCAGAGATCTCACCTCACATCAAACCCAAGAGGAAAAAGAGAAGGAGGAGGAGGAAGAAGGGGAGGAGGAAAAGGAGGAGGAGGAGGAGGAGGAGGAGGAGGAGGGTTTTCTCTTGATTTAAAAGAAAATATAGCTACCATAGTCAACAGAATAGCAGATACTGTAAAGGACCTTTATTATTAAAAAAATAGTAAAAAGAAGATGATAATTATTTTTCTAATTTTAACTCTATCGTTGGTTTTTCTTTTCTGCTGTGGGAAAGTGCTTAAAATATATTTGTTAGTGAAAGTGTAAAATTGAATGTGAAAATTCACAGCTTCAGAATGGCTCTAATTGTACAGAAGTTCACTGATACATGCAATGGTTCAGTTAATTTCATTGCATGGTGTTTTATTAACAAGATTTTTGTAATAAAGTTACAAAACTTATTTTATTTTTATCTGAGTCTTTTGTGCATTTATTTATATATTTTTATAGAATAAAGTCTCATTTTGTATCCATGTATCTCCTTGTTCAAACTCCCTTCCCCCTCCCCAACCTTCCAGGTATGAGACTTTTTCATGCTTGTATATATTGTACCATGTCTATGCCTATTAAAGTCGTAATAAATAATTTATTTAATATTGAGTAACTACCTCAAATCTCATTCCATTAGATAAAATATTTTTAAAGCACCAGTCATTTGGTACAAAGTAAATCTCTATAGAAATTAAGCATTGAAAAAGTAGGAACACTTGGATGAATGAGTACAAGGCCAGCTCTTGACAAAGAGTCTGACAAATCTTAGGCCTTAGAACTGTTGAGTGCCCAAGGTAAAGGTGGTCAGAGGCTGGACTCCCCTAGAAGGGGCTATTATAAAGACGAAGAGCTATCCTTCCAATGTGTTGGGTGAGACATCCATCACATTGGACAAAAGGGCAATGGTGAAGGGAAATTTACCTTTGACTTGGGAAGGAAGGAAAATGGTCATCCACGAGCTGTAACAACCAGATGGCTTCAGATGATCTCACACCATACTCCATGTGATCACATTGAAAACAAACCAAAATCTAAAGGTGAAAATTGAATTTAAACTTATCTTCATTGGCATTGCCTTTCAGGCTTAAGAAGATACAGAAAAGTATGTATGATAAGGAAAATGATGAGTTTAGCATCAAAATGGAAAAAAAAAAAAAAAAAAGCAAACAAGGGACCTGGGGAGATGGCTATTAGAGAAGTATTCGCCATGTAACTATGAGGACTTGAGTTTGATCTTTAAATTCCAGGTTAAAAAAATTCTGGACATAGGGACTAGAGAGTCGGCCCAGTAGTTAGGAACTGTTGTTGCTCTTGCAGAGGACTTGGGTTCAATTCCCAGCCAGACATGATGCCTCCCTAACTCCAACTCAAGGAGATTTAACACCCTCTTCTGAACTCTACAGGTAACACACACACACAGACACATACACAGACACACACACAGGCATGTAGGCAAAGCACTCTTACACATAAAATACAATTAATCTAAAATAAAGAAAGTGTTAGGCATGATGGTTTGTACTTGTAATCCCCAAACTTGGAAGACAGAGGTAGAAGGCCCTCTGGAGCTTGATGATCAGTGGATCCTAATGAGAGATTCTTCCTCAAGAACAAAGGTGGATGGTTCCTGAGAAATTATCCCTGACATTCATCTCCAGCTTCTATATGTATTTATGTACACATGGACACACACTCAAACTCCACCTCCAAGGAGGGTGCTATTAGTGAAAAATAGTAAGAAACAAAATAGGTTCTGAACAAAATATTAGCAAATGGAATCCAGTAACATCAGGACAAAGAATTTAAACATAGGTTTGAATTCAAGGATGAGTCAACGTACATGCAACTCAACTAACATTATATACCATATTAATAAAAGATAGATAAAGAATGAACAATTGCTTCAGTAAACAGAGAAGACAGCATTTCATATAAAAGCATTGAATATGCTGGATATGACAGACACCTCAACAAAGCAACTTATGAATAAGCCATCAGGGGCACATTAGTGAAGAACTGAAATCTATTCCTCTGAGATCCAAATGATTTTACCATTTCTATTCAAGAGGGGGCTGGAAGCTAATGCAGCATAATTGGGCAAGAATGACTAAAAAGCATTCCAAATCAGAAGGGGAAATGCAAAAGTCACCTCCGCTGAAGATGAAATATTGCACAAATTCTATTTTGTGTCCTAATAAAAACCCAGAGCCAATTATTGAGGAAAAGCTGAAATATCAGAGAGATAGAGAAACAAACCACAGTCATTTCTCACCCAGCCAACTCCTCAGGTCTTTTCCCAGGAATCCATAGTCTGCAAGTCTCTCCTCAGTTCAAAAGGATAGTGCCAGGTGAAGCTGAACTCCTCCCTCCTCTGTCTCTGCCCAGGTATCTCACTTCCTGGCTCAACTTTCCTAGAGGTAGGATTAAAGGTGTGACTACCACCCCCTGGCTCTGATAGACCTTGAACTCAGAGATACAGAGAATCTCTGCCTCCAGAATGATGGGATGAAAGGCATGGGTTACCACACTCCCTGATCTTCAAGGCTTGGCTTTGTGGGTGGCTCTGTCATTTGATATTCCAGACTATTTTTATTAAATATACAATATATCACCACAATAAAATGATCTTCTATCCAGGTAATCCTAAAGACTGTAGAAAATAAAATGCCTGACAATAATGTAACAATTAAAACTAATATGCTTAGCAAAGCTGTAAGATACAAAATCAATGTAAAACTCAGTGGTACTCCTAAATACTGTTAATTTATCCCCAAAGTGAAACTAATAAACTCTCATTTGTAGTAATATCCAGAAGACTAAAATACTTAAGGATAAATTGAACCAAGAAGGAGGAAGTGTTATACATGGAAAAGGAATTAAATTAGATAAAAATGGAAAGATAACCCAAGTTTATGGTGTTGCTGCAGACCTGTTTTCTTAATGAGAGGAATAAGATAATGGCCAGAAAGTAAAAGGTTCAGTTAGATAATGCACACTTGTGGCACGCTAAGAAGATAGACAGGATGAGTACTTTCTAACACATATGCACACACTCACACGTGCAAGCTGTTAAATGGTGAGAATGCTTAAGTCTGGTACCTACAACTTTCTGAACTTCATAGTAGACAATAGGCTCTGAAGATTGCTACATGGGTAGCAGGAGGCAGGCCAGGGTTAAAGGCATAGGGTGTTGACTGATCGACGCAGTGTTGCCCTTAAGGAATGGTTGGAGCTCTGAGAGCAGGGGTATGTGATGTAGAACATCATTCAGAGCATGGTGGCTTTAAGGCTTTGTATTTACAAGTTAATTAGGACATGTAAACACTTTTTGCTTATGTGGACTATACCTAGATTTAATGTGTTAAAATAGAGAGTTTAAAATATTAAAAATACACTTGTCACATTATTTTTAGATTTACTTTATTCTTTGTGTGTGTGTGTGTGTGTGTGTGTGTGTGTGTGTGTGTTTTATTAGCAGAGAGCTAGCTAACAAAGACCAGAAAAGGGAGTTATATTCTTTAGAGCCAGAGTTCCAGGCAACTGTGAGCCATCTTAAGTGGGTCCTGGGAGCCGAACTCCCGTCCTTAGTACACACTTCGGGCTGAGTCAGCTTTTAATCTCCTACTTACTGCACTTCAACACTAATCACATTTTTTTTTTTTTCTAAAAGTTCCTGCTCAGAGCACTAGAACAGCATTACATTTTGCATTATCCTTGTGCATTCCTCTTTAATGCCTGGCTCTGTGGAAGAGAATTGAGTCCCTTATCTGTGTTTACATTCAATTTCTGTGGTAGTCCATGTCAGGTGGCCTCTAGGTTAGCCTAGGATAGACTGTGGAAGAGCAGGTGTGGAAAGCATGGTAGCACTTGTGAATTTTTTTAAAGTTTAGTTTTGCAGAAGAGCTGCAGGGACTTTTCAGGGCCTTTCAGGCTTCGTGTTTGTGGAAGGAAAAGGCACGTACAGGAGAGAGAGAGAGAGTGGTATCGAGTTCTGTTGAGTGGTTCTGGAGGAGGGTCCAGCATGTGGAAATCTTAGTCTCACTGTTCATGTCACTTCTTACTTTCCTGTTAGGCTGTCGTGGCTTGGATCTCCTTTAAGTTAGGCATAATATGAATGGACATACTTGATTTTACCTGATTAAAGTTTAATTTTATTTGTCCTTCTGAATTTTGATACATTCTAAAAACCTTATACCTTCTCTGTCTAAATTTGGAATTTAGATGATGTAACCCCCTGAAGACAGTTTTACATCATTTATATAGCTCCGTAAGTAACATTCCTTAAATACAAGATTATTCTACCCCACCAAGAGTGCTGGGATTACAGGCAAGAGATTCTACACCCAGTTTATAGGGTTCTAGGTTTGGAACTCAAGGATTTGTACACATCAGGCAAGCACTCTACCGATTGAGCTGTGTTCTCAGCCCCGTTAACTAAGTATAAAAATGATGCCACTACCCTTACAGAAAGTGATACAACCATGATATTTACATTTTTCTATTATTTTTGAGATAGCATAATTCTGATAAATATTTTGATGTTACATAACGTTCCACTAGGTGGTAGTGTTTCCCTTCTAATAATGCACTATTGTTTTTAAAAAAAAATCACCATAGTTCCCACTCCAAGTTGTTATTTTTCAGTATGGTATTAGATTTATTTCATAAAAGGAATGTGTAGTGTTTTTCTTGTAGAAAAATAATTTTTCTTAAGGAGCTAGTTTGTAATTTGGCATTGTCCGAATAAAAATGTTTCTTTAAGCACTGTAACTTTATTTATAATAATTGTTTCAGAGATAACCAACTGCCTTATAAAAACAATTTTGGAATATATACTCAGCAACTAAGAAATTTTACGCTATAAAGAATAGCAAGATCATCAACCAGCAAACTGTGTATAAACTGGAGACATTTTTGGAAAGCTATTTACATTCCAATTTACAAGCTTTTTTTTTTTTTTTAATTAAGACATTTATAAAATGCACTGACTATGATTGTTTAAAAAAAAGTAATGGTTCTTTTTTATGGTAAGGAAATGAGTTGAACCTATGTGCTCTGAAGTACCAAAACCAAATCAACATTTTTTTGTAAACAGATTTTACTGCCGGTTTTGAAATTACCTTATATGCATTTTAGGTGATGGAAAAAACAAGTCAGCTGGGCTTTGTGCATGCATCACATTTGCTGTGTCATTTTCAAAATGGTTACGGATTGTTGGAAGTCAACATTCTCTAAATGGGGGTTTCTAAGAAGTGGAGAGATGAGAAAATAAAAATAAAGCAAGTCTGGTTTTCTGGTCTTAAATCTACTTACACCCCTAAAGTGAGGGGATTGGAAGCCCGCATATCTATGCCCCGTTTCTGACTAAGCTACGGGAGGCCAAGGCAGGCCAGACATAAAAGTCAAGCTGTCTGGTAACTGAGCAGGGAAGGAAGGCAGCGGTCAGAAGTATGGGCTAAGTGCTTGGTGTTCAGGGCTGACTAAGGTGATGCACATTTGGAATGCAAATTTGACATCAGATTCTGAGCTTCCTGCTGGAATCTGATACCCTTGTCTGAAGGGCAAGGCAAAGCAGTGTTTGAAATCCAAGGCAGACAAGCTACAGAGGTGTAGTGCTGGCCATGATCACCGTCAAAGTATTTCAATCCATTTAGCAAGCAGTTGTAGGATGTTCTTCTTGTACACCGTGAAGAAGAGTCTCTGCCAATGCACTTTCTGATTGGTTTAAAGAACTGAATGGTAATAGCTAGGCAGGAGAGGATAGGCAGGACTCCTGGGAAGAGATAGGAACTCTGGGAAGAAAAAAGGCAGGGTTTGCCAGCCAGGCACAGAAGTGGGACACATGGTGTGAAAAGGAGGTAACAAGACACGTGGCAGAATGTGGATCAACATTAATGGGCTAATTTAAGTTTTAAAAGCTAGTTGGTAATAAGCCTAATCTAGGGCCAAGCTTTCATATTTAATAATAAGTCTTCCTGGAAATTTAAAGAAACTCAGACTATAACAAGCATTCCCTGATTTTTGGGTTGGACAGAGGCATCCCTGGTAGCTGGCTTTGTTTGGGCCACCAACCAACTCCCAAATCATGACGTGGAGACTTCTTTTTAGTTTGAATGCTCAGCCTTATCTTCTGCTTATCCCATTAGCTCTTACAACTTAATTTAACCTGTTTCTCTTCATCTACATTTTGCCTCCGGGCTTTTTACCTTCCATTCTGTATGCCTTACTTTTGCTACTTCTGTTGTGTAGGTGGCTGTCTGCCTGTCTGGCCCCAGGCATCTACCTCTCCTTTCTCCTTCTCACTTCTCTCTTGAGGGTAGATTCCTTCTCTTACTTAGTCTCTCTGCACGCTAACCCCTCCTCTTCCTCTACTCCCTAGCTATTGGCTGTTCAGCTTTTTATTAGACCAATCAGGTGCCTTAGGTAGGCAAAGCAACACATCTTTACATCATTGAACAAATGCAGCGTAAACAAACAAATGTATAACACACCTTTACATAGTTAAAATAATATTATGCAACACTCCCCTAGTCACTGAGCTTAAGTCTCAAGGCAAGAGAGAGGGGCTAGCTGTCCAGGGTTTCTGGAAACAGCAACTCATTGAGATTTCTAAACAAAAGGGAATCCTGTGACTTGGTCTGCTTGGGTTTCTCACAAATCACCACAGTTTATGATTTATTCCTCATGGCTCTAGAAGATAGGAAGTTCAAGGGCAAGGCCCCGCACACATAGCCAGTGAAGACTTTCTGGCTAGGTTTTCACTGTACTCTTTTGTGGAGAAAGAGAGAGCTGCTGACATGATTTTCTCTTTTAAGAGGGTACCAATCCCATCCTGAGACTTTGACCTCTTTGAAGCCTGGTCAGCACCTGAAAGCTCCACCAGCTAGAAACATCCTTTTGTCAGAGCCAATAGCATCTTGCTTAGTAACAGCTGCCACATGGATTAAAATTCTAGCATTTGAATTCGACTATGTCTGACTCCTGAGACTTAAGAACCATTCTCCTATAGTACTTCCTAAGTTCTGGCAATGCTAACATTGATTGCTTAGAGACGTCACTTCTTTCCCAGTAGTGATTTATTAGGTTTTCATCAGAACATCTTGCTAACAAGTTCTTGAAGGCCTCAAGATTCATGGTGGGTGAAATGGTTAGTGCTGATTGGCAACTCTGCAAAAACAGACTCATGGTGGCCTCTTTGAATGCCTATGAAGGACTATCTTGGTTATGCTAATTGGTGTGGGAAGACACGTCTGAATTGTGGGTGGGATGATTCCCTATGTAAGTGATTCTGGACTGTGTAAGCTGGAAGAATGGAAACGGAACAGTTGCATGAAGTCATTGCTTTCTTCTTTCAGCTGCAGACATAATGTGACCAGTTGTTTCAAGTTCTTGCCATTTGGACTTTTGTGACACAGGGGATTGTAACCTGGAACTGTGAACCAAATTAATCATTTCTCTCTGAAGTTGCTTTTATCAGAGTATGTTATTTTGACAGTAGAATAAGAAACTGCCACACACACACACACACACACACACCCCACACACATACACATTCACAATACACACTCTCACACACACATACATACACCCACTCAGTAAACAATATTTTGAAGGCTTTCTGTATATGGACTCAATGAAATGACATGCTGGCCTGTAGAGGACAGTAAGCATCCAGATTCTACTCACACCCGCTTCTGGATATCACCGGAGATTTGCCTGCTGCAGCCAAGCTGAAGTCTCTTTTGAGGGCCACAGCTAAAGACAGAGCTTTCTTTGACTCTAAGTGGATTTTCTTGGGCAAGCTAGAGTGTTAAAGAAGTCTGGAGCTTCTCCTTTAGGCAGAAAGTCTAATCATTTCTCTCTCCTTTTAGGATCTTGTTCCTCCAGTGCTGAGTGAGACATGCCTGCAGAATAATTCCTGGCAGGAGACTTCATAGCCACTCTCTTACAGCCAGCATAGCCCAACACAAATAAGAAAAAAAAAAAAAAAAACGAATTAAATCTTTGACATGCTCCTTTGGCATCTTTAAGCTTTCTCTGTGGCTAGATGCCTTCCTCTGCTTCTCTGTCTGTCAGATAGACTAGCTTCTTCCATATGAGTGAACAGATCTAAGACATTGGGTTGGGCCAGAGAGAAATAGCAGAATCAGAGATGGGCAGGGTAGTGGTGCATCTCCAGTCTGCTTTGACATCAGACTGAGTTAGTATTAGAGTTCTCTCTGTTTGGGGGAAATCTCCAGGTTGTAATAAAATACTATTTTGCTGATTCTTATTTTCAGTACACACCTTCTTTACAGAGACAAGGGGAAGTTTGTTCCTAGAAAAACACCATTTTGATTACCAGCATTATCAAAAAGTTTTCTCTTCTTGATAAATTAAAACTTAGAGATTCAAAGAGCAAGTTTAGAGAGAACTGTATTATGAGGTGAGTTTGCAGAGTCTTAGGGACATTGATTGTTTTTCTCTTCTTCTTCCTTACATTTTAGCCTTCAGAGTAGTAACTGGACCCAAGGCAAATTTATTGTTTGGTTTGTGGTTTGACTTTGTGTAGGTCTGTTGGGAGCATCCCTTATTGATCAATGGCCCCAAATCAGCCATGTGGAGGTGTGTAGTGGGAAGGCTACATTTATCTCTTGGTCATTTGCCTAGTACTTTATGAACTACTGGGCACATTGACTATTTCAAATATTTCACAGTCAATCCTCATTGATTTTTATACCACTTATTCTGTATCCGTTTCTTTTTTCATTGCTGTGACAAAATACCCGACGGAAGCAGCTGAAGTGAATGAGGACATATTCTGATTGGTGGTTTAAAGAAGGGCTATAGATGATCATGGTGGTGAGGCATGGAGGTGGGAATACAAGGTGGCTGCTCTCATTGCTTCCTTCGTCAAGATGCACAGAAAGACGAGTGCTGATTCTTAGATCATCCTTCTGTCTCCCACTCCAGAACTTATGTCTATGGGTTAGTGCCACACACACTGAGGGGTGCTTTTTCTTTTTAGTTAGGCCTCTTGGAAAACACCTTGACAGATATGCCCAAGTTTTGTCTCCTAGATGTTGCAAAATCCTGTCAAGTTGGTAACAAAGATTAACGATTGTAAGTCCACACTTTGACACCTAGCACACCATTTTGAACCATAACATTGAACCCTGGATCCTTCAAGTCTCATGTTCATTTCATGCTGCATACATGTTTAAAGTTTACAGATGCTCCAATATTCAAAAACTTTTTGTGAAAAGATTTTATTGTGGTTTGGGGTTTAACTCAATGGTAGAGGGCTTAGACCTCAGCCATGAAAAATGAAACAAAAGACTTTATTTTTTATTTGTATTTTATGTGTACACATTTTTGACTGCCTGTGTGGACTGCATCATATGTATGCCTGGTACCTATGGAGGTTAAAAAGAATAATGTTGGATTCCCTTAAACTGGAATTGCAGACAGTTATGAGCTGCCATGTTGCCACTGGGACTGAACCTGAATTCTCTGCTACCGCAAGTGTTCCAAACTATCTATCTATCTATCTATCTATCTATCTATCTATCTATCTGTCTGTCTGTCTGTCTGTCTGTCTGTCTGTCTGTCTGTCTGTCTGTCTGATTGTCTGACTGTCTGTCTGTGCCTCCTGTCTGTGTTCATGGTCAGGCACAGTTATGTCACCACATGATAGAGGGATGGGAGTCAGGTTTTTCCTCCTACCACATGGGTCCCCAGAGGGATTAAACTCAGGCCATTAGGCCTGGCTGCAAACACATGTACCCATCAAGCCATCTTGCCAGCCAAACTGGTAGGTTTTGATAGGTGCAAAAGCCAAGTTTGGGCACAGTGAGCCTAGGCAAGACATCCGGAACGGGCAAGGGCTTAGTCTCCTTTAGGCTGGCTGAAAATCACAAAGATCAGCTCTGCTTTTTTCCAGTGCTGTCTATGCTCTCTGGAGTTAAACAGAGCTCTGAAAAGGACCTCACTGGAGTTCGATCATGGTCCTGAGCTGCCCACACTCATCAATATCTTGGCTGGTGGCTATTCACTCAGGGGCAATTTGCTTAGCTCTGTTGATCCACACCAGAAAACATGCTTTTGAAGTGGTTTGGAAAGATCCAAAGGAGACGTGCTTCATTCTGTTGGTATCGCTGCCAAAGAAAAAAGATTCTGCTTTTCATTAGCTGTTCATACTGCTCAATGTATTTCTCTAGCATCGATGGCTCATGATCCAGCTTATAGGGAGGCATCCCTAGAGTAACTGCAGCAGGAGAGAGCAGTGGACCAGCTTATTTCTCTATTCCAGGCTTATGAATGCTTGACTGAAGGCAAGCTGGAGATCCACAGCAGTCCTTTTGACAGGAGGCTGGACATTCTTTATAGCTTCCCCAGACACAAGAATTGGCAGGGTTTGAAAAAGAGTCACAGGCAGGAAGTTCATTGGCTTTACTGCCACCTCCCCAGCCATAAAGCTAAAAGCTTTTACTTAAATCATGTTTGTACCCTCATGGGAGTGGGGGCCATTTCCACCAAGCTTTTCCACTTATTGGAGTCTAGCCTCAGAGATTCAGTAATTTGAATAGTACATTTGAGTTCAAAGATCTTTATAACGATTCTTCTTAGCCCCATCTACCTCTCCTTTCTCCTTGTTTCTCAACACAGTGTTTCTCTATGTGGTTCTGGCTGTCCTAGAACTCACTCTGAGGGCCAGGCTGGCCTTGAACACATAGATTCACCTGCTTCTGTTTCCCAAATGCTGGGATTAAAGCATTCGATAACATTCTTGGCTTCTCCTTTGCTTTTGAATTGTTTTAGTTCCTTGCTTTTCTTCACCAAATCTCACGCACCTGCAAGTGAAATCTTTTCACTATGAAGTTGGCTGTTTTACACTGAGCTAGAACTACATTCATTTTTACAACCTCTAAAATAATGCCACAAAACTGTCCTCTATTTCAGTTTCATCTAATAATTTGACCGAGGCAATTTAATTCTTGAAAATAAGCAGAAAGGTGGAGGACTCTCTAAGGAGCCTAATGATTTCTTTTGCAAAATACTTTGTGCTGCTGAAGCCCTGATTTGTGCTGTGTTTGCAGATGAATAGAAAAAGTAACTAAGGGTATTCTTAGTTTTAAGATCCTAAAATATATTAACTGGCATTTTATTACATTTTATCTATAATTCTGGTGGAATGAGTTTGAAGGTCTGAGGTGTGACCTGATGCATCAGTGTTCTCTCTTCTGCCCAAAATGTGGGTAACTTTGTCCCACTTCATTCACAGGGTGACTGTTTCCCCGAGTGCCACAAAGTATACGAGAAAGCATGACACGGCCTTGTCTGTCTCTACTAGCAGATGCAGGAAGTCTTTCCTTTTATAACCAAAGGGACTCAAAATTCCCTGCTTCCTTCTTTGCCTGGCTCTTTAAAGACTCTCTTCATTTTTTTTTTCTATTTCTTTTCAGCATCTCTCTCTCTCTCTCTCTCTCTCTCTCTCTCTCTCTCTCTCTCTCTGCTTTCCGTCAGTATCTAAACACAAATCTTTCATTTTTTATGAAATTTACCTTGTATCTGGGAGAAATTCTTCCCATGATTCTGTAAACCTCTCTCTCATCTATATTATTCGTCTTCTTTCATGGGCAAGTTTTCCTCAGTTTTTTTTTTTTCTGCACTTACTATGTCTTTATTCTCAGTTTTCTTTTCTTTCTTCAAACTGACATGATTTCTACTTTGACTAAGACCATTAATTAAACTACTTTTCTTTTGCTAAGATTTTTGTGTTTGAGCTAGGAATCTCACTATATATTTCTGGCTAGCCTGAAACTTGCTATGGAGACACAGGTTGGCCTTGAACTCAGAACTTCTCCTGCCTCTGCTTCTTAAGAATTGGATTAAAGGTGTAACATCACAACACCCAGCTTGCTAAGATTTTTGTATTAGTGTTGTAGGGATGCTGTAAATCAATGCCACAGACTGAATGGTTTATTTTTTTCACAGAATAGGGGCTGTAAGTGCAAGAAGAAGTTTGTTTCTTCTTCTTCCTCCTCCTCCTCTCCTTCTTCCTCCTTTTTCTCCTCCTCCTCTTTATTTTTCCAGAGTCACACTATGCAGAACAGGCTAACCAATATTTTGACTATCCTATATAAGTCTCTCAGGTCCTGAACTATAGATAAATATACAGTATCACTGGCCCTAATACATTCTTTAAAAAGCTTTATTTTTTATTAGTGTGTATGTGTGCATTGCGGTGGAGTCCAGAAGAAGGTGTCAGATTCATTCTCTGGAGCTGGTGTTAGTTTCACACTAGGGACACACACACACACACACACACTACCAGATGCCACACAAGAGTTTATTTTAGAGAGTTACCAAGAGGCAGGTATCTGGAGAGGAGCAGGTGAGAGAAGAGAGGGGGGCTGTCATGTGGCATTTTTTTTAAGAGAAGAGGTAGGCACAGATTCACATAGCCACAGGGCCTAGGGGTGTGCCCTCCATACTCAGTGTCATGTTGGCTTTACCACATGGCTGCTACATGCCAGGAATTCTTATTTCACTCAGAACCATGTTGGGTCCACCACATGGCATGCCAGGAATACTTACAGCTGGAGTTATAGCTAGTCATATGTTGTCTAACATAGATTTTTGGGGTCAAAATTTGGGTCATCTGGAAGAGCAGCAAGGTCTTTTAACTGTTTAACTATCTCTCTAGCCCCTCCAGTACATTCTTTATGGGACTCCAAGCAGATCCTTTAAATATTTCAATTAAAGTAGTACTTATATATCTTAGTAGTGTTAGCCTTTTCTCAGGTCTTTGCGTTGACCTCATTCACAGTTACATTTACTCTTCTTGGATGGCCTGCATCCATGTACTCCAGAGTATAGCTAGACACCACTGGGACTGTGTTAGAACTGAGGTCTTAATGAGTCAGAATCAGAATTTAATGAGGAACTCAGGTGATCATGTACATCTTAAAGTTTACGATCCTTTGCTGTAGATTTCAGTCTACTTGGTAGTCTTTTAGAGAGAACTTTCCCACTTGGCCAATACACATAAAATTACTTGATGGATTTAATTGCAGAATCTGTGACACCCAGAAAGAAAAGGAAACGAAGCCCACACAGGGCTGCAAGGCTTACAATCACAAGTGGTTTTTAGAATTTTACTTAAGTCTAAGGGTATCAAAAAATTCAGTTGTATACAGGAGTATATGATGCGGTGAAGAGTTAGATTAAAGCAAATTGAAAGTGGCAAGATTTGTTTGCTTTCACAAATATTTTTGAGTTTTTTCTGAAAACCAGTTTTTTAAGAGTTGGTTAGTTTTAATTTGCCTCATCATGGTACCATAGGACAGATGCACAGCAGTGAGCCACATTGGTTTGGGTTTTCCAATATTTCATTGATCTGTGTTTGTGGGGTGCATTTTAGATTGTCTAGTGAGAGCACCAATTCTTTAATGTAGTTTGATTTGTTTTGCTACAAGTCAATTGTTCAGTGTTTTGTTGCTAACAGACATCGAGTAACTGACTGTTCCTGGGGTCATCTATGGATTGTCAGAAGCTTCGTACTCATTGCAGACATCCAGCATAACAAAGGACATGCGAGGGCTCAGATGATGAACTAAGTCATGGTTTTTAACTGTGATGAGAAAGAAAATGTGCAAATGCTTCTTAAATTTGTCCCTGAAAGCATTTCTAAGGCATCACATGCCTGTTCTGTCTGTGAATTATTTTGTTGCCTCTATTGTCAGGTATTTCAGAATTTTAGGGCTACCAAAGCAACTTATCAAGTTAACTGAACAGAAAACTTTGGAGTTACTTGATAAGCTGAATATAATTTTAAGTATAATCTCTCTCATTCCTTGAGCTTTCCAGCTGCCCTTATTTGTTTAATTAGAGAGGTGCTGAGTTGTAAATTTGAATGAAAAGCTGGATGCAGGTGTAGTGTATTTAGACATAATGGGGGACACATTCAATATCTGCTGTGAGATCTAGAGGTAAAGCAAAACAGAAGTTCAGGTCACTTCTGTGTCATATAACCACAGCTTAACATTCCCCATTCTTTCTTTGGATATTAGTGAAAACCCAAGGGAACAAGAGAAGAACCAGTATTTGCTGGTTGCCTTCCCTGGGACACTCATTTGGTCAACAGAAAACTCTTCAGAAGGTTTTACTTTAGCTGAAATCACTGGAATAGCATTTAAAAAACCATTGCCAAAACAATCAAGATAGCCACTATATATAAAAAGTAACAAGTGCTGGAAAGGTTGTGGAGAAATTGTAGTCCTTGTGCATTATTGATGGGGCTGGAGAACAAGGCAGCAGCTGTGGGATACAGTATGAAGCCTTCTCACAAAGCTAAATGGGGAATTACCATATGATTTCTTCATACATATTTATACTTATTTCATATCTATATTTATTCTCTAAAGAATTTCAAGCCAGGCCTCAGATACTTATGAGTCTCCATAAAAACACAACAGCAGCATCACTTACTGTAGCTGAAAGCAACCAAGAAAGAATCCATTCATGAGTAAATAAACAATGGATAAACAAGAAATGGCATTTAATGTGCAGATTCAGCTTCAACTTAATTTAATATATAAGTTATTAATCAACTTTTTTTTGGAGACAGGTTTTCAGCACATAGCTCTGGCTGTCTTGGTTTGGTACTTGGACTCCCATCAGATGTGTTCATGTGACTGGCCCTACTGGGGCCTGGGTCATGGGTGTCACCCAGCCAGCTAACCCTAACCCTAACCCTTAGGCTGCTTTTCCCAGAGCATCTCTCAGATTCCACCCTGTCTTTTTTTCCCCCCCCCTCTTAACTGTCCCTTTCAGCTAAAGTCTTGCTAGAGAACATGTGTCACTGGGGGTTGGATCTGAGGTTTCAGAAACTCATGCCAAACCCAGAGTCTTTTTCTTTCTTCCTGCTGCCTGCAGATCCAAATGTAGAAGTCTCAGCTACCATGACTACCTGCATGCTGCCATGCTTCCCGTCATGATGACCAGGGACTAAACCTTTGATACTGTAAGCAAGCCCCAATTAAATGTTTTCTTTCTGTAAGAGGTGAGATGGTCATAGTTACTATAGAACATGGACAAAGACAATCTTATTCTATGTCTTTCTGCCAGGTTTTCTGTTTGGATTTTGAGGCAAGGTCTCTTAATGAAACTGGGATTGGCTAGCCTGGTTGGCCAGCAAACTCCAGGGATTTGCCTAACTCTGTCCTTTGTATCCAAACACTATGAATAAAGGCACATGCCACCATGTCATGCTCTTTTAATATGGATATAGAGAATTTGAATTTTGGTTCATATGCTTTTATGGCAGGAATTTTACTGACAGAACTATCTTTTTTACCTCCCAAGTGCTTTCCAAAAGCTGCATTTAGCCACCAACAAGACAGGCAAAGAGAGTATCTGTCAATATAAATATCTCCTCACTGACTTAAGTGAAACTTAAAAAATATATTTTTGCCACCAATCAACTTTCAACCTGATTGGCCCAGATGGAAGGCGGCATGGAATTAGTGAATAGAGACTCATGATCTGTTCCAGCCAACATTTGAAAATTCTGGAATTTTATGAAAAAGTTATCAATCACTTGGTAGATCTGAACAGTTGGAATCCTTATGTGATAGAATTGAGTATATACTAAAATTCTAGGTTTTTTCTTTTTCTCTAAACAATTGAACTATTCTCTTAGCGTGTTCTTCTCATGAACATTTAGGAGTTTATGTTTTTCTCTTTGGTCACTTCCCTTCATATCATCTCCGCCCATCTCTTATTCTTCTGACTTTTCTTGTGATTCTGCTGTTCTGGTCATGCTCAGAATATTTAATCTGCTGTCTTCTTTTTCTTTTTAAATTACTTTTTTATTTATTGAATTTATTTTATTTTCTGTGTATATAAGGATGGCCTGCATGTATGTATGTGTATCATGTGCATACAAGGTCCCAATGGAGGCCAGAGGAGGGTGTGAGATCCACTGGAACTAGAGTTATGAATGACTGTGAATCACCATGTAGGTGATGGGAACCCAGTCAAGGTCTTCTGTAAGAGCAACAAGTACTATGACCACTGAGCCATCTTTCCAACCCCATCTGTCTTTTCTTCTCGAGGTGCTCTTCCCCAGATTCTCTGCAGAGCTGACTCCCTCTCTCCCTTTGTGTTTGCTCAAATCACCCTCTCAGTGAAGCCTTCTATATTGGTTTTCCATGGCTGCAGACACAAGAACCCAAACTTAAGAACTTAAAGAAGCACATACTGTGTGAGGGGAATCTGGGTCCTCATCCTTTCCAGACTGAGATAATGCCCACATCTCTGGACTGTGGTTCCCCTTCTAGCTAGAATTGGGTCATGACAAACATGTTTCCTGCCTCTTACTTTTATTTTGCCAGCTTATTTCTTTTATGAGCACTTTGGTGATTATATTGCACCCACCTGGATACTATAAAATACTTTTTCCACCTCATGATCCTCAATTTAATTGTGTCTACAAAGTCCTTTTTTGATGTATAAAGATGTGGACATGTTTTGGGGAGGGGGCACTATTTTGCCTATTATACCTTCCTTGACTGTCATAGTTGGATTTGTACATGTCCATTGTGGCTTCCTTTAGCTCTCTTCAATGCTATTCCCTTATTTTTTTGCTCCTGTACCACTTGTCACCTTAAGGCATATTGTACATTTTACCTGTTTACTTGATTGATGATGTGATAAGCCCTCACTGAAATGAAATGCTTGTGAGTAAATGCTTTTATTTCATATCATTATTGTATTTTAGCTGTTTGGAACAGTACCTAGATCATAGTAAGCAAACAAACACACACACACACAGAGTATATGTGCATATATATTTTTCTTTTTTTTAAGATTAGGGTCTTGCTAAGGTCTGACTGGCCTTGATATTGCTATGTAGACCATGCTGGCCTCAAACTTACAGAGATCTGTCTGCCTCTGTCTCCTGAGTTCTGGGATTAAAGGTGTGCACCATCATGCTCAGGTTCAATAAACATATGCTGTGGTTGACAAAATCAGGCTAAGTCTGGGGAAAGAGGCTGCCATGACACAGAGTAGTCTCAGTGATGAGAAAGCATCTGGCAGACATCCAGAGGGGTCAAATGTTCTATGACCACCAAAGAAAACATTATACTCTGTTCCTATTGGAATACCTGTTCATGTCCAGATTTCTAGTATTTTCTCTTATATTTTATTTTTTTTTTAAGAATATACTTGTAAGTGGTTTGAAAGAAAATGGCTCCCCAAAAGAGTGGCACTATTCAGAGGCATGCCATTGGGGAGTACGTGTGGTTTTGCTGGAGGAAGTGTGTTACTGTGGGGGTAGGCGCTGAGGTCTTTTTTTTTCAACCTTGCTCACTTCATTTCCTGTTGCCTGCAAGATGTAGGACTCTCAGCTACTTCTCCAGTATGATGTCTGCCTGCACTTTGACTGTCCCACCACGATGATGATGGACTAAACCTCTGAAACTCTAAGCTGCCACCTGAGTTAAATGTTTTCTTTTTTAAGAGTTGCCTTGGTCATGATGTCTCTTTATAGGAATAGAAACCCTAAGAAGACAGTGGTGAGAAGGACTGAGGTATGGCTGTGATAGGCTGACCATGCTTTGGTTTGGAGGAGTTTGGTACTTCGTGTTAGAAGAGCAGTGGAATCCTTTAAGCACCATTGAATGAGCCAAACTAGTAGGAGCATGGAAGACAGTGCTGCTAAATGTGATGTGAGCAACTGGGGCTGGCTCAAGAAATTTCAGAGGAAAAGAATTGTAGTATGTTGCCGAGAGATTGTTCTGGTTATATTTTGGTGAAGAATGTGGCTGCTTTTTGCCTTTGTCTGAAGAGTCTGGCTAAGGCTAAAGTGAAGAGTTTTGGGTTAATTCAGTTGGGAGAAGAAATCTCAACACAGTCTAGTATAGACTCTGTTTTGTGTTTACTCTAATGGAGATTGTTAATAAAAAAGAGCAAGCTGAGCAAATAAACATACAAAACACACAGGACAAGAAAAGGGGTACCAGGAAGTAGAACAGAGCTAAATCCTGTGAACAAGGAGATAAACGGATTAAGAAACGGAATAAAGGGAGTGGCCACCTCAGGGAAAGATCCCCTCCAGCTAAATTTCCAACTTGTGAAAAGAACTAAAGAAAATCTTACAGCTGGGTACTTAAATCTCAGTACTCCAAAGGCAGAAGTTGGCTGATCTCTGAATGTGAGGCCAGCCTGGTCTCAAAATCTAGTTTTAGGACAGTCAAGCTTAGGCAATGAAGGGCAGAAAGCTGGTGAAGATGTGATTGAAGAAGGAGGCATGTTCCAGCCTCAGCAGGAGCAGAACTTGGCAGCTTGATCCATGTAGTCGTGGAGCTATGAATAAAAAATGAAAGGAGCTATAGACCCTGGAGTAAGGAAAGCTGCTGAGGCCAGGCATGTGTCAGGGGTGTCCTTGAATGGAGGGGAGGTCTTGAGAGGCCATTTCATGAAGCTAAGAAGTTGAAGCCTGGATTGCTTTGGAGACCCAAAGATGTTGGAGATGCTAGAACCTTGGAATACCTGCTGAGGAAAGATGCTAATAGGGAATGGAACCAGCCCAAGAGTTGAAGAAAAAATGCTGTAGTCAACAAAGATGAATGGAGTTGTTGGAGATCCAAAGAGCATTTTGACATCAGACATGGAGATGCAGAGTTTGGAGTTTGCCCAGCTGGTTTTGGTCTTCCTTTGGTCCAGTATTTTCTCACTATGCTCCCTTCCCTACATTTAAAGTGGTAATATAGATCCTTTGCCATTATATGTTGAGAGTATCTCATCTGTTTTTATGTTTTTTAAAAATATATTTTACAATGGATTACAATTGAGAGATTGCCATGTGTCTCAGAAGAGGCTATGAAACAAGTTTGAGAGTCTTATAGACTATGGAGACTTTTGAAGTTTGACTCAATGCATTTTTGCATTATAATATGGCTACAAGCCTTTGGGGGTCAGGGAGTGGAATGTGGTGGCTTGGAAGAGAACAGCCCCTAAAGGGAGTAGCACTATTAGGAGGTGTGGCCTTGGAGACTAGGTGTGGTCTTGTTGGAGGAAGTGTGTCACTGTGGGAGTGGACTTGAAGAACTTAAGGGAATTTTCCATCTTAGAGAACTGTGCTGAACTAAAGCAGAGAAAAAAGACCCTCACCCAGTTCCCAGAGGCTATTGCTAGAAACTGTTATTCACAAAAGGACAGCATGACCTAAGTTACGATCATGGAATCCAAAACACTCTGACCCTGCTCCTCGACCACCAAATGTTGTAGTCAAAATGTACCACCACAATTGGTGGTTGAAGCACCACGCCAACATCTAGTCCATTCCGGGCTACTTCAACAAGTCCAAACGGCCAGTCTAGCAAAATGAACAGTATTGTTTATCAGAAGCAATTCCAGTCAGCCCCTGCCACAGTGAGAATGACACAGCCATTTCCTGCACAGTTTGCACCTCAGATTCTCTCTCAGCCTAACCTGGTCCCTCCATTGGTAAGAGCCCCACATACTAACACCTTCCCAGCGCCTGTACAGAGGCCACCAGTGGCACTGGGCAGTCAGATGCCTCCTCCGCTGACCACAGGCCTCATGAGCCATGCTTGTTTGCTACATGTAGCCAGGGGTCCTTGTGGATCACTATCTGGAGTCAGAGGTAATCAGGCCCAGGCTGCGTTGAAGGCTGAACAAGATATGAAGGCAAAGCAGAGAGCAGAGGTTCTTCAGGCCACACAATGGTTCTTCTCTGAACAGCAACAGAGCAAACGGATAGGAGGCAAAGCCCAGAAAATGGACAGTGATTCAAGTAAACCTCCTGAAACACTGACTGACCCTCCTGGTGCCTGTCAGGAAAAAGTGGAAGAAAAGCCGCCTCCTGCACCCACCATAACCACCAAACCTGTTAGAACTGGACCAATCAAACCTCAGGCCATCAAAACCGAAGAAACAAAATCTTAAAAGCTTTGG